>JAODUG010004000.1:0-10871 GCA_027564795.1 Aphredoderus sayanus
AATAAATAAATACACTCAGCAATGACAATTGAAAAACACACAAATCATACACAATCAGATGGCGCCGCCGTGTGGCTTAATACTATATTACGAGTACATTACGAGGGTTAATTGACAAACAGTAATCACCATCCTGTGTACTTACATAATCTGGACAGTAGGGGGAGTCGATGTCCTGTAACCAATAGGCTACCTCTACTACAGCCCCTACCTGTTCCTAAATACTGCAGTCTGAATGTACCCCTATGTACGAATAACGAATGCCTGTATCTCCTACTGAATACTACCTGTACATGTAATGGTTACCTCTATACCCACAATGCTCCTAGATATTACTTTGGATAAAAATTTTAAATAACGAAAATAATTTTACAACACAATAAGGTCTAGTTTGGTGTTCAAGGCTATTAGATAGTCACACATACTGTACATGCACCATTCTAATATCTGGTCTAATCATCAGATCTGTGTTAAGCCATCAGGGTAAATTAATTTGGCCTGCAATTTCTTTTCTGTGCCCTTTTAGAGGAATAATTTGTGTGTGTGTGTGTGTGCGCGCGTGCGTGTGTGTTCATGTATGTGTGTATGTGTAACTATCAGATAGCCTTGAACACCATGTGTGGATTAAAAACAACAAACAGCCTGTGTGGGAAGGTGTTTGACATCTGTTAACCTGTCTGTCAGCCTCCTGCCTGTCTCTCTACCTGTCTGTGGTCTTACATCAGTGTCTTGGTTAAACACTGATGATAGCAGATTGAGGCTCATTTTGTGCACTTGTCTATGAAGGGTTGTAGAGGGTTGTGTGTTTGTTTGTTTGTAGCAGTGTGTATAGTGTGAGTGTTTGCAACTTGTTTGCAGGTAAAGGACAGACTCTTTTCACAGGACATTAATGGACATCTGGATGAGTGTGTGTTTGCTTAGCTAAAGCAGTAATGTTCTGGGTGTGATCAGTGATGTGTGCCTTAAACAATGTCAAACATGTAAAGTGCACACTATACTTTTGTATTAATAATTAATTAACACTAAACCATAATGTATCTATAATGTGATTATAAAAGGATGTTAGGACACTTGCAGTGTACGAACAGGCTACACAAACATGCACAAACCAATTCACACCCACGCACACACACACACGCTAGTTGTTATAATCAGTTGAAATCACAAATGATGCCTTATATGAAAATTAACAAATTAATTTAATTAAAATTTTCAAGGGTATATCTTTAAGAACCAGGCTGTTATGGAAAAGAGAGATGAGTACTATGTTTATTTAATGACACTTGTAAATGAAGAGTGATAATTCATAATACCTGCTGTTACAGAGATATGTCATGTCTTATTGGTTCTGGAGAATGAGTTGATGTCACTTCCTTCCACTTCTGATTGGTTGAAGTCTTGCCACATTTTTTTCATTGAGATTGTACAACTGATAAAGGGTGTTAGATGTCTGTGTGTGTGCATGTGTGTGTGAAAGCTTTTAATAGGGAGAGATGCGCTGTATATTTTTATATTTTTATATATTTTATGTAGCATTTATAAACAATATAAACCTAAAAAATGTCAATTTGTTGCCCTACACTGTACTGCACTGTGTACCGTGTTAGTGTTTCAACATGTCTTCTTCTACAAGTTAGAACACACGCACACACATACAGCACACACACACACACACACACACGTGCGTGCACACACACAACTTGGCCCCTACATCCAGGTGTGTGTGTGATGGAGCAGGAGATTATGTGGGCATTAGACCATGGATTACACTAAATCCTGAAAATACGTTTCTCACACCTTTCTGCTTTCTAAATTAATGGTACTTGAACTAACAACACACTGTATTGATTTACACAAGGACTTTACAGTTAAAGCAATATTTTTCCTGTTCATCTGATAGGATTTAATATTGTAAAGCAGTGTGTTTTTAATTATTTGTGTCAGATATGCATTGTTGGCAATGAATAAATTACCTCAAATGCAATGTTGTTTTAATCTCCTAAAAATAATCAACCCATGAAATAACACAAAGCACATGTTGTGACCCCATTAGCAACAACACATTACACACACTCCATCATGGTTTGCCCACTAAATCGCTGGGGCGGGTGGATAACATAGCATTGCAATATCCATTTATGTCTACAAATAAAATAAGTGTTCAGAAATAATGCACAAAATGCAAATTGTTTACCAAACTGATTTTTAGGATTCTTTCTGACTTTTCTCTGGTTAACTTCACCTTGAGTCGTTTTCCAACATGGGTATAATGCATGCAGTATCAATTGTCATTATTAAGCCTAATCCACACATGCTACAGGATAGACCTGCTCTTCTTCTCCACACCTCCTCATGTGACGTTCTCTTTTTTTTAACGAGAGCTTTTGAGAGAGAGAGAGAGATAAAGAGAGACAGTAAGTGAGAATGTTTGTGTGTGAGAAAGAGAGAGAGATTCAAAAGGGTCTCTTAAAGCGAGAGACATAGGATCTGCAGATTTGTTGTACTTTCCAGGCGCTATTGGGATTATTTTACAGGCATTCGGTTTGGGGTAGGCTAAAATGCGGAGCGCCTGCAGACTGCCGCTGTTTGCTTTGCTGTGGAACCTCGCGGGGCCGCTGGCAGTAGAGACGAAAGGTAAGGACGTGAGCCGAAGTAATTTAGCATAGCCATGAATTCACTGTCAAGTAAATTGTCAAGCAGCGTACTGTGTGAGTATGACGCGCTACACTTAAGAAAAGTGAACATGACATTTGACAGTTGCCACCGGTTGCCACATGCGCGCACTCACTCAGGCTACATCAGCAACACATTACATTAGGCTATATTGCGTGTTTTGTGTTCAAATTAGAGCTTGATTTGTTTTTTCGTGGGTGAAAGTATTTATTTTATTTTTTTGGTTTTATAATATGTTATACTTGTAGACCTATATCAGAGCATTGACTCAAAGTATTTTTTAGGCTAGACTTTACATTACTGGAACCTGTTTGACAGCAGGGTGAGATAATGTCACTTTCTGACCTCTTTCTAGTTGAAACCAGTACTATTTTTTTGTCCAAACAATCTTAGTGTTATTTTACAGTATTATGATAACAGTTCTATATTCAGATGTTCAGCCAGGCAGGTGAGCCTGTTCAAATAATGCAGCCCTTTATGCTAACTGTGATTCTTAGAACCTGTGTGTGTGTGTGTGTGTGTGTGTGTGTGTGCATGCATGTGCGCGTTTGTGTGTTTTCTCAGGTAGAATATAAATATTTGTAACCAAGCTGCTATACTGACAGATACAGTAGCTGGTCAGACTGTTGTGTTGGGACAGACTAACTAAATGTATGACATACAAACAGACAGACAGAGATGGTATGTGACAGGTCATACTAATCTAATTTCTCCAGCAATCACACAGATTGTGTTTCTGGCCTGAATGTCAAAATCAGATGGCACTTATTAAGAGGACTATAGATTCTCTCTCTCTCTGGTTGTTGTTGTAAAACTAGCTGAGCAGTGTCTCCAGTGTTCATGGTTCAAGTTATAGCTAGGAGAGAGACAATAACAAAATTCAACCAATAAACACATTATTCAGTCAGTATCCAGGCAGTGTTAGAATTGGCATGTTTCACCTAGTGGTTGTCAACATTAAATATTAAATTTGGATGATGAAAGGTTGTCCTCTTGAAGTACAGCACAGTTAGGTGAAGAAAGGGGGGAGAGATATATGTTTGTTCTACTAATCTGAGGTTTGACCTTCATTCTGGAAAACAGGCTGTGCTGTTGGTGTGCATGTGTGTGCGTCAGACTGGCTTAATGTAGTATTAACCTTGTGTGCTGTGTGTGTGCTTGTTTTTGTGAATTTCACAATTAGTTTGTTGAATCTAACAGCATAGCAAGTACAGCAACACAGTGTGCAGTTGAATCACTGCAAAGTGGATATGGTTGTGATCCATGAGGACTGGATCTGCAGGCTACAAAATGACAAACCGGTAAACAACATAATCGGCATTGCTGCCATTTTATTGCACAGAACTGAACATGATGACCTGGCAAATTGTTCACCACTTTGGCCAGGAGATTACAACTGTCAACCGGGGTGAGAACAGCCAGTTTACAATTTAAGTAAACTAGCTGTGCTGCAGTTTACTCAAAACAATTAGGTGCAAGGGTCTTTAACACTTCTATCAGATACTTCTAAAGGGCTTATGTTCTGCTGTTAGTTTCACTTCATTTTGCAAGACACAACAAACAAAGCTTCATATGTTAAGCTAAAAAAATTATTCTATGCAACTTTGCTTCAGCATTCACTTCATTTGAGAGAGTTGAATATGTGTGAGATGATTTCCTGTTGGGTTTTGTTTGGTCCTGCCCAGCAAAGTGCTGATCAGACTTTGAGACATCTTCTGATCTTCGTCAGTACTTCTGTTCCCACAAGGCTGTGCTCTGACTTCCTGGTCAACTATGTGGGAATGTCAGTTGTGGGGTAAAGCTAATGGTGAACTAGTTGGGACACTGTATCGACTAGTAAGGCATTTGCATGTATGGAATGTTTGGAATGCGGTAGAACTATTAGCTGCAGAGTTTATGTTGGATTATCCCTTGTGATGTCCTTGAAAATATAGTACTTGGCCACTCGGCGGCGCCATCTGATTGTGTATGACTTTGTGTGTTTTTTAATTTGCATTGGTGTGTATTTATTTCTTTATTAATTATTTCTTTATGTATTTGTGTTGTTTTATGTGCCTTTTATCCCTCCTGTTGTCCTCGGGGTTTAAACACACACCTTGTTGTGCCAGCAGTGCACATCATATGTGTGTGTAAGCTGTAGAATTAGAATTGGCGCTTTCTATCTGCCACAAAGAGCTAGTGATTTGGGTCATTTTGACATCACAAGGGTTAAACAGGAGCTGACCTTGGAGCTGATAATTGGCCATGTGTTTGTGTATGTGTAGGCCTATTAGTTACAGTAACTGTATAGGCTTGTTATATAAACTGGTATAACAAGCATGTTTACATTCCAAGTGATAGTATTAAGTGACTAAAAAGATTTTGAATAAAGTACGTTAAAATTCATATGAATGATCTGAACCAGGGGTCAGCAACCCGTGGCTCCGCTGCGGAACAGCATGGCTCTTCAGCCTCCTTGTTGTGGCTCCCTTCAGGCCATTACCTCAAGCGCAACGCAAAAATGCATATATATATGCACATATATTTCATTCACTTCAAGGTACTTTTTTTAAAAACTTTTGCCAGGCGAGGAAATGAGGGCTTCACAACGAAGCATGTGTGTTTACAGTGTTTACGTTCTACTCAGCCGGTAAAAGCTTTTATAAACAGCAGAATTAAGACAATTAAGGGAACGTATTTCTGCAAATCTCTGACATGATTACAATCAGTCAATAGGCTATTTGACAGTTATTATTATATTACATTATAGACATGCTTCTTGCACACTGGCTGACGTTTCTGCTCCTCCTGGTCAAGGCAGGCTGACTCGCATGGTTATTTACTAGCCTGTTTTCTTGTTTAACCCTCCCACTGTCCCATGTGTCAAAATGACCCGGTGCACACGCTGCCACGTTTTATTTTAACTTTACACAAATACTGGAAGGACTCAAAAAGGCCTGTGTTTAAATTATTTAAAAGTAGGCCTACACATGGATACTGCACTTCAGTTTGTTGTATTCTGTTGTTGTATTAGGTAAAATGAAAAAAAGATTAAAAGTTTATAAGCTGTGTTATGTTTTGCGGCTCCAGGCTATTTTTCTTTAGTGGAAGAGGGGGAAAATCTGCTCTTTTGATAGTAAAGGTTGGCGAACCCTGATCTAAACCTTCATGCTGTCTCCTGGGTCAAACTGACCCAATCCACTACCTTCTGGTGCCAGCCGAAGGCACCAATTAGAATTCTATAGGTTACACAGACATATGATGTCTATGTAAGCCGTCAAAACATATGCAGGTGGCGCCATATGCTGGCAGAAGAATGAAGTGCGTTTGAAACCCGAGGACAACAGTTGGGTTAAATAGGTTTCTAACTATATGAGATTGGTTCAGACACTTCACAAGTACAGAGTAAATCATTGTATTCTACATTCTACATATTTTACAGATAATCTGTTGGTATACAGTCTATGAACTGCAGTTTTTGGTGGACCTTTTTTTTGCCTTTGCATAACATATAACCATTATTATTGCATTATAACAATTCTAAACTTCAATGAAAAATAAAACAAATCTTGTGACCCCCTAAAAGCATCTTGTCACATTTCACTTTTAAAGAGTGTTTCTCAGTGGCAAGATATTTTGTGTGGAAGACAGTTTCAATATTCAGTTTGTTATGGATGCTCATATATTTATCTTTTTAATAAGGTCAGTGTTTAACATTTCTGCAGCAAAAATAAGTAATCTCATCACCACTGAAATGATGTTGTTTGCTCACGTCCGTTTCATATCCTGTAACACACTAGTAACCATGGTAACCATGATGATGGATTGTAGGATTGGTTCCTATCCTATCCTAAACATCAGGTTGGAGGTAACACAGTGAAAGCGAGTGGTGAACATTTGCAGAAATGACCTACAGTACAGTAGTAGCAATGTGTTAAGCTGCTTCTCCTAGCCCTGCAGTGCTGTGTGTGGTGTTAGAACACGCGCGTTTTAAGAATGCAGTCGTTTACTTGGGAAGCGCGGCAGGGCTTTGCCAGGTGTGTGTGTAGAAACTGAAACAGACATGTACAGTCTCGCTCTGACCCTCGCATAGCCTGCACCAACTGCCAGGCAACACACACACTGACGCGCGTACGCGCACACGCACACACTTCAGATGCATACAGTACACAAACAACCATGCGCCATACATTTACTGTAAACATCTGATGATTCGGCAGTTGTCTTGAATACAGATACACTTGAGCATATAAGTTACTGTTCCCTCATAGCATGTTGCCTTGTTGGTGTTTTCGTGTTTTCCCCGGGTTCATGCAGGTGGGTGTTGAGAATTTACCCACACCAAAAATGAATTCTGCAGTTGTCCTTGACATGTTTTTAATTGATTGGTCATACAGAGGACACTTTTACTTCATGTGTCCAGACAAACCTCAAAATCTCAAAGCATCTTTACATTTCAATAATTAATTTCTGGTAAGTCACTTTATTCATGATACAGACTGTTATGGAATATAGTCATGATTCGGATCCAGACTGCTATTGAATCTATGCTGTCCAATGTATTTATACATGCAGTAATTAATTTATCTTATTGTTGTTTGCTTCACAATTGAGTAAATGCTAAGATAAGGTTTAACAATCTGGTTGTTTTTCTCAGCTGTGTGTGTTCGTCCCTGACAGGACAATTGTGCCCACTATTGTGTCTAGACTTTGGATCCCACAGAACACCGTCTGCCTGTTTGGCTAATGGATCGTGCATTTGAGTATCAGTGTTTTAAAACCTACAGCCTCTGATTGGGTTCTCATTGTCAGGCCAGTCTGGTTGAGTGGCCCTAACATTCCATTGTATCCAGAAGATCACTTGTCAGCCTTGTAAAAGCAGATGTTTCATTGAATGTTTTAGCACTGACACCTTTCTCGGTACAGCGCAGGGGAAGGGTCAGAAGATCTGTATTGATGTTCAGGGCAGGCACTGTGACTGTGAATATGAGCAGAAAAATATCAGTCAATCATTTCGTCACTATGCCTCAGGCAAGGTCACTACACATTAAACCACAAACACAGACATCAGTTGTTTTACATTTGTGTCCATGTTTTATAATCAATGATATGACAAATATGTTATGATCTATTAGAAATGCAATAAACTTTTTGTTTTGGTGAGAAATTGGTGTATTTTATGCATTAGAATAATCCTGAATGAGGAGTAACAGGGAATACATAGATACTGTAGAATTACGTTTTCTTTCTGAATATACTGTAGAATAGTCCCTCTCGTCTCTTCTCATTTCTCCTCACCAGAGGACTACAGTATATTAAAGTGGATCTTTGAACTTACTGTAATATTTATGTGACTTTGTGGGCGTCTCCTACAATCACCCAAAACTCCTGGTAAAACCTCCTGTATTCAACTTCAAATTTCACACAGACAAACATCCACTAGAACAACCATGTCTTCACCCTCATACAGGGCTGCAATCAGTTGTGATTATACCGGTCATTTCCCAGTAGCCTGTTGTAACCAGATCTTTGTGAAAAGGGTCTGAACACACTGCTTTGGTCATTATTTACAGTCTTTGCATTCTAATGGATATTCATATTGAAACAATTGGAGCAGCATTTCACCAATGGGCGTTGCTACAGCTGTATAGCTTAATCTAGCTCTACCACCATTTAGAAACAAACGCTTGACTTCACATCACTTATCCACCCTCACTGGTCTGCCATCCAGAGTGGCTGTGTGAATGCTAGCAAGGTTGCCAGACTATAGAGACTCTGAGAGCAATCGTTGGGCAGAGCCAGGCTAATTTCTCAGTAGAATCAGTAGAAAACAGTGTAGCAGGTGAGCAATAACTACAGTTTTTGACACCATCATTAGGTAAAAAATGTAGCTGATGTCTGTTAAATTGAAATGAAAGGAGTTATGCATCTGGCCTTTAAGCACCCATCCACGTGTGTGTGT
The DNA here is from genome assembly GCA_027564795.1 of Aphredoderus sayanus. NCBI lineage: Eukaryota > Metazoa > Chordata > Actinopteri > Percopsiformes > Aphredoderidae > Aphredoderus > Aphredoderus sayanus. The sequence continues at coordinate 8,615 of JAODUG010004000.1, forward strand.
GTGTGTGTGTGTGTGTGTGTAAGAGAGAGAGACAGAGGACAGAGGACAGAGAGAGAGAGAAAGCCCTTGAAAACAGTTTATTGTGTGTACAGTATACTCCATGTGTATATTGTTTGCCCTACAGCAAGAATACTTTTGTTGGAATGTCTGTGTGTGTGTGATAGAGAGATAGGTTGTGAAACCCAGGACAGGATAATGAGGTAGAGGCTCTGATTAGTTGTTACGACGACAGATCAAAAGGCCTAATGTAAAAAAAAAAAGAAAAAAAAGAAAAAAAAAGACAGGAACACCTACAGTACTGTGTTTGTGTACATGTGTGTATCAGAGAAAGAGAGGGAGAGAGCTTATTTGTGTAAGAATTACAGGATGTTGTGTACTGTAGCCTATGCCCTTTTTGTGTTGACAAACATAGACACACATAGACTCTTGACCTATATTCCTAACATACAAACCCCCTGTTCCCTCTATCTTTGGAAACACTGGAAACATTGCAGCTTCTCTGTGAATTCCACAGGTTTATGCAATGTGAGTGTCAGTGTTACCAGGGAAGAAGGTGCTTCCTTACGTCTACAGTACATATGTATCTATAGATACTGTAGAAAGATAGAACATAATAATACTGTAGTATCATTTCAATCAACACTTCTTAGAAGGAGTTTGTTGTCTCATTAGAATTGTTCAGACAGGGATCCTTTTCAGCTGAGAAAGAAAACCATGGAGTTGGACCGGTTGCACCAGTATGGTGTAAATTAATTGTAACTCTACTGACCCGTTCTACGCTGGTCCTACAGTATAGGAATTGTGTATGTCATTAATAGGTAATCTCACTGTGCTATTAATGGTAATAGATTAAGTGCCTGCCAGCAATCACATTCTAGTTTTAAAAACAAGCTAACATTGGTGGAATAATGTTTAATACAAGTTCAAATATAGGTTACAGTGGTGATGGTAGGGAGTAGGGTGACATTTCAGTCAGCTGTGAAGCAAAAGGAATTAACCAGAACATTAAAGCTGTCGTGACAGAAGATTACCCCCCCACCACCACCACCACCACCACCACCACCACATGCACATAGTGCTATGATCTCATTCCAAAAAATCTAATTGATCACAGTAAACCTGTTTCAAGACAAACAACATTTGTGTGTGTGTGCGTGCTCTTCCAGTAGTCCACTGTCACTTTCTCAGCCACGTTCATGACAATGGCTGGTTGTTGAGCATGCTGTAGCCATAGCGATGGCCTGACATCAGCCATGGCTACAGAGACAGAATGATAGGAAGAGAGGTTTTTGGGGAATAGATGAGTGGGAGTGACCGGATGAAAGGAGGGAGAGAGAGAAGGGAGGAAGGAAGGAAGGAAGGAAGGGGGAGAGTGTGGAGGAGTGGACTGGATGATGAAGGGAGGGAGAGAAATGTCCTGTATTTTAAATGCTTCATTCAGTCACATGATTTCAATCACTTCAAATTGAAAAGTAAATAGATGAAAGGTTATGTGGGTTGGCTTTTAGAGTTATAAGAAGTTAAAAATTCAGTGTGATTTCTTCGAAATGCCATAGACATTATCAGCTTGTGTACAGTATGTATCAGTGAGTTAAGTGCTCTGATTGATAGCCCCTGCCTCTATATACTGGAAATTGTATATAGTTTTTTTCTCTATTTGGTCTAGTAAGGTCTAAAAGATTCATGACGCTTATAACACTTCATTTCAATGACACGTTGCAGAGGAGGAGGGAGTGGGTTTTTGGGTTGTTGCTTTTTATAATTATACTATTTCGTTCATTTTTACCTAGTTTTAAAGCTATCTATAGGGGCAACACTAGTTATACTGTTGCTACAGCTTTAATAGAAAAGCAAATAGTGTTGAAGGGGGACAATTTCAGTGGAAGCTGCTCAACCATTCTGTCTGAATACGCTTCTCAGGAACTTAGCAATGCATACAGCTTGCACACATTCATGTATTGTTACTCGGCTTTGCCCCCTTCTTTGTTTTAAGAACCGTTAAATTAAAAAATGTGCGTGTTCCTTTCTTGGACACGTCGTGTTTTGTAGTATTTCTGAATGTTTTTTTGTTTGCATTTTCTGGCATGATATTATTCTCCTTAGGTTGAATGTATAGGTATGCTGTTTAGCTATTATGTATTGTATGTTAAACGTCTTTGATGAAAAAACAATTTAACTAATTATTTAATAGAGAATGCATTTTAAGGTTTGAACATATATATTAGTCACATTAATGTATCTCTTAACAGTTTATATA
>JAODUG010004001.1:0-10870 GCA_027564795.1 Aphredoderus sayanus
CAGTCTAATTTGGAGAGAGAGTTACTCTCACACACACACACACACACACACACACACACATACACACACACACAGTACCAGTCCACTGTGGAGAGAGAGGTACACACAGACACACACACGCGCGCGCACACACACACACACACATACACACACACATTCTACCAGTCTACTGTGGAGAGAGAGGTACGCACACACACACACACACACACACACACACACACACATACACACACACATTCTACTAATCCACTGTGGAGAGAGAGGTACACACAGACACACACGCGCGCACACACACACACACACACACAAGTTCTTGTAAACGATATCAAATAATACAAATGTCCTTTTCTTTTTTTATTTATTGTAATTTAATGTAGGCTACTTTTTTAAATATTTTTACTGTAATATTATTTTATTGTTTAAATTGAAGTGTACAGCACTTTTGCATTTCTTAAAGTGCTGAAACGATTTATCAAGAAACTCGAGTTGATTACAAAAAATTATTGATGCAAATTGCTTGCATCGAAGTGTAATGCGACAAACACACGGTGAGCTATAATTATATTACACAAGACGTTTAATGACACAAACACAGCACAAATACAAGAAATACACGGGAAAATTACATAACGAGACACAGGTGCGGAGTCCCCTGATTGCCACCTTTCACAGGCCGGCTATCAGTACTTTACAGTAGGGAGGCAGGCAGTGGCGTGACAGTAACCCCCCCCCCCATCGAAGCGGGGCCAGGGCCGTGCCGGCCGGCGAGCGTGGAACTCCTGGGTGAGAGCCTGATCAATATCCACAGCCCTCACCCAACTCCCACCCAGTCCACCAGATACTGGAGTTGGGCCCCCCTCTACCGGGAGTCCAGCACCGCCTCTACAGCGTATGCCTGACCCCCTCCACCTTTATAGGCGCCGGAGGAGTGTCAGTCGGGGCACAACCCCCTAGCGGACCGAGGACCACCGGCCTGAGGAGAGACGTGAAAAGTGGGATGAAGACAATGGTAGAGGGGATGGAGCTCCAGCATCACTGCCACCCCGTTGACCCTCCAAAGGACCTTGACAGGCCCCACGTACCGGGGTGCCAACTTCTTGCAGGGCAGGCGGAGCGGCAAATCCCACGCATACAGCCACACCCTGGGCTGTAGGCCGGGGCGTCAGACCTGTCCTGTATATCTAACATGTGACCAATCACCATCGTACAGGTAGCTAGGGGCGTGGTTTATGTGTGACGACAGCGAAAGTAACTCATGGCGGTTCCTACAGATACAGATTTTAAAAGCGCCTGCCCTTTTAAAACAATTTCAATGGACGGTTTCCCAGATGGTTGTGTGCATAGAACTGAGAGTTCATAAAAATTAATCCAAGATGAGAATGACGTGAATTGTCAGCTACCTTGTTCAATAGGCCTAATTGCTCATGTTGAATATGCTTGTTCGCTTATTAACTCTCCACTGTCTCAAGACTAAAGAACAAAAGAAAGATTTATTCTATAGCCTAATTTGCATATGAATTATATTTTATATGCTGATTTAAATCATCAATTTGATAGTACAAGTAAGAGTTTTATGTGAAAAGAAGCTGTCCCTTTTGTATATTTACTATTGCTCTTTAATATAGCCAAAGTATTATTGATTACTTGATGATTCTTTCTAAGTAGAATAGGCGATTACTAAATCAATAGTTGCAACCTTAAGTGCTTTCTAAATACATTTTGATTGATTGATTGATTGATTGATTGATTGACACACACTCACAGTGTATCAGGGACCAGCTGTCATCTGTAGATATCATATTTTACATGTAATATACTGTGTGTGTGTGTGTGTGTGTGTGTGTGTGTGTAGGGCATGAGCAGACCAGTGTGTGTGCAGAGGAAAGAGAACCAGACCATTGTGGTGTCATGTGACCTCGGAAACCCAATGAGAAATGGAATTATAGTAATAAAATGCCCCACATGCATGTACTTGTGCACTCACACACATATTGTACGACAGTAACTATACCATTTATTCAGTACGTTTGCTATTTAACTTTCAGTCTTTTCTTTTTCGTCCCTCCATCTGTTTGTCTTACTTGTGTCTGTCTGTCTCCCTAGGTGCAGACAGGCCTGGTGTTCACTGTGTTTTGCTTAGAGGAAGTCTACAGTCACATCTCTTTCAACCTCATGGTCAGAAGGTAAATGGTGCATGCACACAACCGCTATATTATATAATATAGGCAATTCCATCTAAACATCTCTCTTTCTCTCTCCATTTCGCCCGCTCAGTAAGAACTCTGTTAATCCAGACAGTAAGGATGTCACTGTGGACATTCAGGTGAAGGCTGAAGCTACACTGGAGATCAGAGGGTGAAACAACACAGCAACCTTACAACCACAGGACATTAATAACCTCTACAGTACTAACGTCACAAATCTGTCACATCCAAAACCAAATCTGTGTGTGCGTGTCACAGTGGTTCCTTGCCTGCAGAAGTGCTTCTGCCATTTCCTGATTGGCTGCCTGCAGTGCACCCTGGGAGTTTGGATGAAGTGGGACCTCTGGTTGAGCATGTCTATGAGGTAAGAGAGCAGGTGGTTCTAGTCAGTGTTAATAAATCAGGTTACACTATATTTTGTTTGTGTCAATTTTGACCCATTTTCCAAATTTAAGTGTGTGAAACATATCTTTACTTTATTCTGATCAAACCAAGGCTTTATTACATCCTCAACAATGCCCCAGGGAATGCAATAAAACACATTTTGATCTTTAAAAAAACCAATGACACCAACTCAAAAAAGATAGTAATAAAACATTATAAAAGTATAATATTATTGTGAAAAATTTGTGAAAGTGGCGCAGTGGGTACAGTGGGATGACAGGGGATAGAGAAGTTTCTGGTTCAAACACTGCTAACTCCTCATCAAGAGTCAAAGCATCCCTGACACATGAACATAACTGCTCCTGGTGGTTTGATGAACCACAGATGGACTGATGGTGGCTGACACCACCATCAGTGTATGAACGAGCCAGAAGATTGGAAAAGCGCTATGTAAATGCAGCCCATTTTACCCTCATGATGTCCTCCGGGTCAATTTGTCCCAAATCACTATCTCCTTGTGGCAGATAGATGGCGCTAAACCTAATTCTACAGCCTAAACACACATATGATGTGCACTGCAGTGCTGGCACAACAAGGTATGAGGTTGAAACCAGAGGACAGGAGGGTTAACAGGCATGAAAAAACTAACAAATACATAAAGGAATAATTAATAAATACATAAATACAAACAGAACTGACAATAACAAGAACCACATAATCATACACAATCACATGGCGCCATCTTCTGGCAAAGCATTTGAAACTCGAGGACAGCAGGAGGATTAAAAATCTAAAAACCATGACAGCAAGTGACTGGACAGGGCATTAGCATCGCCTAAGAGGACAATGGGTGCCATGCACACGTGGTTTGTTTTCAAATAAAAGTTAAAGAAAATGTTGGCCATGTGGGAGTATTTAACCAACATCGGTATTGGAAATAGTGGTTTTTCGGAATGATATATACTATTCTCCTTTTTTCATAGGAAAGTCAATGTTAATTTTGACATATACTGTAACAGAACAGATGTTACAATAATCACTCATTTTAACATATAAGAAATGAAAAACATGTTATTATGGGAAATATGTTCATCATCAAACTCTCATGGTCTAATATTTGTCTGTTCTGTTCCTCATAAGATATAAAATAGATGCCTATTTTTAACCAAAAGATTGGTATATAGTAAGATAAAAGTCATAATTGAAAACAAAAAACACAAACAAGTAAGTAAATAATATATAGATGAATAATACGTTAATTATCCAAATACAACATTTTAATGGATGATAATTTGTGTGATTTACGAATTTATTCAAGCCTGGCTCCAATTTAACCCACGAACACTAAGTGTGTAAACCCTGTTCTAATACAATAGGAGGGTAGTCTTTCATTATTATATTAGTCTAGTCTGCAGTAGTGATAATATTGATAATTATAGTGATAATGTTGATAACAGTATTTATAATGTGAGCAGTTGAGGAACCGGGGTCCGGCTACGGTAAACGGCAGGCTTGTGGTAGACCTCCCCTTCACACGGCGAGGTCACAACCTGCTCTACGTCTTCTCCACTTCCTCTGACGACTCTCTGTCCTGCCACGCCCACAATGGCTCACACATAGACCCCTTCCAGGTGCTTCCTTCTGTCTGTCTGTCTGTCTGTACTGTATGTCAAGCCTCTGGTCTGTCTGTATGTCTAGCCTATGACTGTCTGTATTTGACTGGTTTTCTGTCTGCCTGACTGTAAGCTGCCTGACTGTCTTGCAGTCTGCTCTATTTGACTCATCGTCTGTCTGGTCCTCTGCTTTGTACTGTAGCTGGGAGATAACGCCAGTCTTGCTGCAGTACCAGCATACAGCCAGCAGGAGGAGGCAAACACAACCAGCCAGAGCAGAGCCACTGTCCTTGTGGTACACACAAGCACACGCACACGCATTAAATTTAACTTTAGACACATAGGTCCATATCAACAGCATATGTATAAAGTACACAAGATACCTAACAGTATATAATAATCAAAATAATAATAATAAACTATTTATATAGCACTTTTTTAAACATAGTGCTGTACAAAACCAAATGCAATACTGCCTAAAAGCAATTGAAACAGTATAAAATATAAAACAACAATACAACTGTGCATTTTTAAACCATGATGGGACTGAATAAGTACAGTGTGTGTTGTGTGTGTGTGTGTGTGTGTGTGTGTGTGTGTGTGTGTGTGTGTGTGTGTGTGTGTGTGTGTGTGTGCGCGCATGTGTGTGTGTGTGTGTGTGTGTGTATGTGTGTGTGCGTGTGTAGAACTGTAGCACCCCTGAAGTGGAGTGTGTTCGTTTAGAGTGTCAGGTTGTGGAGTTGGGGTGGGGCTCCAGTGCAGTCATCCGTATCTCTACCAGACTCTGGACACACACGTACACACAGGTATACTTATGCACACACACACACACCATTCACATTTACATTTGCACACACACACACACACACACACAGTTTTCAACATCCTGACCTCCATGCTAATGATGATGGCGACTGCAATGGTTTCCTCCAGTCTCCATATGTGGCCTATGAGCTGGTCTCCTCTGCCTTCTATGCTGTCATCAACACATCATCACGAGTCCAACCAGAGCAACTACCCAGTGGATACACACAGGTATATGCACCCACCCAATTACCCACATACACAGATTTACAAAATAACTGTAATTTCTAAACCATCCTGTTGTCCTTATTATCTTATTATGCCACCAGATGGCACCATCTGATTGTGTATGATTGTGTGGTTCTTGTTATTGTCAGGTTTGTCTGTATTTATGTATATATTAATTATTCCTTTATGTATTTGTTAGTTTTTTCATGCCTGTTAACCCTCCTGTCCTCTGGTTTCAACCTCATACCTTGTTGTGTCAGCAGTGCACATCATATGTGTGTGTAAGCTGTAGAATTAGGTTTAGCGCCTTATATCTGCCACAAAGAGCTAGTGCATTGTCAGTTTGACCCGGAGGACAACAGGAGGGTTAATAACCAACAGGACGATAATAATATGATAATACATCGGTGTGTGTATGTGTGTATGCATATCAGACTCAGACCAGTGTGTTATGGAGAGGCCCAGATGGAGAAAAAGAGGTTCCCCTTAGCTACATCATCCTGTCAGTCATCTCTGGAGTCCTTCTACTAGGCCTGCTGTGTCTTCTTTTCTGGAAGGTTCAAATCAATCAATCAATCAATCTGTCTGCTTGCTATTGTATCTGTGTCTGTCCATCGTACAGCATCTATCGATTATATGTCTGTCTCTGTCTACTGGTCTGATCTCCATCTTTATAATTCAGTCACTTTCACTGAAAATATATACTTCTGGTACTTTATCTGTATGGGATTTGTGTGTGTGTGTGTGTGTGTGTGTGTGTGTGTGTGTGTGTGTGTATGTGTGTGTGTATGTGTGTGTCTCAGATGGGTTTCTTCAACCGCACAAGGCCCCCTACTGATGATGATGATGATAAAAGTGTAGAAGAACAACAACAGCTGGCTCAAGAGATCAACTAAACACACGCATGTGCTTACACTACCACTCATATCCTCCCATATCAATAGCAATAGTAAAAGTGTAATATAATCTATCTCTATTATCAATGATATTGTCACAAAAATATACATGAATGTCACTGTAGTAAACTCTTAATTAAATGAACCTCCAACGCAAATCAAAACAAATGAATCTTCATCATCACTTCATCACTTTAGTGCTCCCTCAGAAGCTCACTTACTGGAAATGCATTGCGAAGGCTATAGGGCATTTTTGTGAGTAGTGTTTCCACTTTGTTTGTGTTCCTATCTACAGAGTTTGGGCTGTGTAGAAATACAAGATTATTTTTTTAGCACGCACAGAGAATGATAAAACGGAGGATTACATGGAGATATTTGGTGAATTTGACAAAAACTTTATTAGATTACAATCGCAGAAGAATGGAATGGAAGAGAATGTGAAATGTTTACGATGGTCTGTTCAGATTAACTTTGGGCAGTGGGAGGACAGCGGTATGTTGTCTGAGTTATGGTCAAATTACCTAATATGGACTTTCGGGAAGAATAATGTTTTATGATTTACCTGTTACAGGGTCAAACAAACCTTTTAGGCCTGACCCCTGTGGGTGCAAAGTGGATTGGAGAACACTCTCGCACTAACATAAGACAGACGTTAAAGTTATGTTTCTGTGTGTATGTGTGTGTTTGGTGTCTCACCGAACAAAGTGCAAGTGGTCAGAAAACAAATAATAAACATTGATTAATGACAAGTCATGTCTCCTACACCTACAGTAATATTATTACAGTGTACAGAAAATGGCTTTAGCAACCTAATTAAACTCTAAATTGGTTAAATTAGTCAATTTGTTTTCTCTAACAGTATCTGAGTTACTGTAGCATCCCCACTCTCTAGTACCTTCTGCTTATGAAGTCAACATTATTTACTGTACATTGTCTTACTGGGAAATGCAGGCATGTCCCTGGAAAACCCTACGGAACCCTGGAGAGGATGTGAAAAAAAATAGCAGCACTATATTGTGCGCACGAAATAGGAATTTGTGCGCACGATTTTTGTATTTTGTGCACACAGAATAAGATTTTGTGCGCACGGAATAGGATATTGTGAGCACGAAATAGGAATTTGTGCGCATGATTTTTGTATTTTGTGCACACGGAATATGATTTTGTGCGCACGAAATAGAAATTTGTGCGCAAGGTTTTGTTATTTTGTGCGTACGGAATAGGATATTGTGCACACGAAATAGGATATTGTGCGCACGAAATAGGAATTCGTTTGCATGGTTTGTACCCATTCAACACTCTCAGTTCCATAATGGACAGGGTTGCACTTGTTTATTTCAATTTAGGGATGTGCTATTTACATATTAATCTTGAAGTTTTCTAATGCAGTCTTCGTGGACACCTCTACTCCTTAAAACCTCTATAAAATGCTCCTCCATCTCTCCAGCTGCAGGCTCTTAACCCTCGTAATGTCCTTTTGGGTCAGAATGACCCAAATCACTAGCTCTTTGTGGCAGATAGAAGGCGCTAAACCTAATTCTACAGCTTACACACACAAATGATGTGCACTGCTGACACAACAAGGTGTGTGTTTGAAACCCAAGGACAACAGGAGGGTCAAAAAGCAGGAAAAAACAACATAAATACTTAAATAAATAATTAATAAAGAAATAAATACACACAGCAATGCCAATTGAAAAACACACAAATCAAATGAGATGGAGCCGCCGTGTGGCCAAGTACTATATTTCTGAGTACATTACAAGGGTTAAGTAGTGGCCATGCATGTTATCATGCATGTGTATGGTGGGAACCAGAACGTCTATTTTGTGCTCACAATATCCTATTCGTGCACACAAAATAACGAAACCTTGCACACAAATTCTTATTTCGTGCCCACAAAATCCTATATCCTAGGGACAACAGGAGGATTAAAAGGCACAAAAAAACAAACAAATGGATTCAAACTCACACCTTGCTGTGCCAGCAGTACACATCATATCGTAAGCTGTATAATTAGGTTTAGCACCTTCTATCGTTCTCAAAGATCTAGTGATTTGGGTCATTTTGATGCGGAGGACATCATGAGGGTTAAACTTGAGGACAACAGGAGGGTTAAACGATTGCTTTTCCTTTGTTCCTGGCTTTTAGTTGCCTGTATAATGTTGGTGTTTGGTTACTCCTAGGTTGTTTTAATGCTTCTTGGCTATTTGTCGCACACTCGGGTCCAGTCTTTTTTACCAGCATTGCAATTGTATGAATGCAAAAATAAGTCTGCAACTCATTTATAAATGTCTACACTTTAATACCATATTCCTCAGTAATTGAGGCACTCTACTGTGCACACTTTCTTTTTCTTTTTCTGTATTCCTCAGAAAAGAAAGAAATAGGAAAAAGAGCATTCATGTTCAAACATAAATTCACATACAACAAAACATTTGGTCTTTTTATTTTGAGATAAATTATTCATGCTTCAGAGATTATGCTATAAATATACTATATAATTCACAATACAAAATTCACATATATTCTATATACTTTACAATTCATTATCTATTCTTTATTTTATTTTGTTTACACTGTAACGATCTGCACACTCACCCAGCACACCTTCAGGATGACTGGACCCTGGGGGAAGGTCTGAGTATACAGGGCTGGGGTGTTTTGGTGTTTGATTGTTGGTTTTTGTTTGCGCTGTTTCACAACATGTTTCGAGTTGGCCTTAGATAAATGAATACGTTGAGCATCCGCTCTGTGGACAGCGTCTTTCTTTTCTTCTGGTCTTTTTTTCGCCTGTACTGGCACTCGCTCGTTATATACACATACAGTACTTGTTCATGGCCTCTTTGTGACCATACAGGTTGCTTTCATTCATGTATTAAATGTCTTGTTTGTGTGTTGATGTCTGTCAAGTGTTTCTGTTGAATTGTCTATTTTATTATATTTTATTTATTTATTTATTGTTTTTGATTCATTGCTTGTTTTTTACTCTTATACATTGAAAATATCCAATATCTCAAGGGTGTTATCATATTTGAATAAACATGTATCACCATCACCTATAGAAACAACCAAATATAACTGCACATGTACTGTATTTACAATTAAGTTGTCTTTTTAGCTCAGAGGTGTAGCAAGGCAGACACACAGAGCAACAGGGCAGGTCTGCCTATTGGTGACAGATACACAGCGACTTGTAGTATACGCAGATAGATTACAGAGTTATAAGCTACGAAATGCTGCTGTGTGTATGTGCTGTACTGTATGAAGTGAGAACAGGCTGGATTGTAGGGCAGAATGACCATTAGAGACTATAGGGCATCCACATTTCAAGCATGTGACATCATGCATGAGTTCCACGTCACAATTAATGTGTAATGTAATGTATAATGCTAATAGCTTGTTTTGCAAGTGTTCATACCGTGTTGCTCCTCTTGTTTACAAGGTTCTCTCATTTCATCCACAGACAGAACATATTTTAAATCCTTTCGTTAAGGCCTGTTCATCAATGTACAGTATAAGCTTGTTGTTGGCCTGTGCAGTGTGAGCTCTGGGTTAGGTATCTCTCTCCTGGAATAGGATTTAATGCTTTCTGCATTCTGTTGTCTTTTACTCTTCAGTCTGTCTCTCAACTTCTCTCTATCTCTCTCCGCTGTGACTCATTGACTTTTTCATCATCACCTATAAAAGTATCTGGCAACAATGATTGCCATGGCTTTTATGGGTATGATTAAGAGAGAAAGTAGCACATAGCCCTAGGTTAAACCACACACAGACAGGACCAGACACAACACTTAACTGTGTGTGTGTGTGCGTTTGCACATACACGCTTGTGTGTGTGTGTGTGTGTGTGTGTGTGTGTGCGTGTGTGTGTGTGTGTGCGTGTGTGTGTGTGTGTGTGTGTGTGTGTGTGTGTGTGTGTGTGTGTGTGTGTGTGTGTGTGTGTGTGGGTGTGTGTGTGTGTGTGCGTGTGTGTGTGTGTGTGTGTGTGTGTGTGTGTGTGTGTGTGTGTGTGTGTGTGTGAAATGAAGGTAGACTACTTTCTGAAGTTTTATAACAGGTTTCTGTTTGCTACAATATTACGAAATTACAAAATATAAATGTTTTCACTTTCTTTCAGCTTTCAAGAGAACACCAGAAAATATACAGGCATATAGGTGCAAAAATGCATTGTCATGAAACAAAAACTACCAATTTAGCAGACACATTAGTCCAGTGTAGTGCATGAAGGAGCAGATGGAAATAAAACATAAATATTATTACTATAACTGATATTGTACCGTGATACTGATGGTGAAATACATGTGGTATTATGCATGCAGGGCTATAATTAAATGAATTAATTATATATAAACATAATGTAGAATGTAAGCATACCCTTTTAGCTTACATCCATTTATAGTTTCGTTAACCACTTGATGACCTGGGTCATTTACATAATGGCTTAGCTCAGTGGTGCAGTGATTAATAAGAAGAAGCAGGGTTTTGTGCGTCGCCATTTGTCCACGTTTGTTTTGCTGGCTCATGTGCAGTACAACCACAAAAGCTGCACAATGGTGGACAGCAGATCAAGGTGGAGTCTGCAATGCTGGAGAAATATCGCTGATATATGAACAAAACAAAAACACCTCTCCCTTAACCCTCGTAATGTACTCAGAAATATTGGATTTGGCCACACGGCGGCGCCATCTGATTGTGTATGATTTGTGTGTTTTTCAATTGGCATTGCTGTGTGTATTTA
>JAODUG010004003.1:0-10869 GCA_027564795.1 Aphredoderus sayanus
TATATATATAAAATAAAATAATGTGTGTATGAATTAGAGGCAAATTATTAGTAATCTGATAACAAAGGGAGTTGTTCTCTGGGGTCACAGGGGTGTCTTTGTATTAAATCCATAATTGGAAGGGGCATGCAGGGCCGCGTTTGGCCCAGATGACAAACCCTTCTAAGAGCATACGGGGGATGCTGTCCTGCGTCACACACAGAGGCAGCATGGGTTACAACGCTAGCATACTTGACACTGGAGACACCTGAGCTGAGCGCGCCACGTGCGTCATAAAGACGCGTGTCCCACTAACAAGACTTGCTCACATTTCAGTCTAAATTCAAAGAACTGTTGTTCATCGATGGATCAATGTGCTTAAGGTGCACTCCTCTACCCTATAGCATCCCCAGAACCCCACCTGATAATGGGAGGGAAGAGCAGATGTCAGTCTATGAGTACTTGGGAAGAAGTACAGCAGTGTCAGCAACAAGGCACAGGAAGGGCATGTGTTCAAACCTAGGTTTTTGAACACAAGTTTACACCACTAGGGTCATTTCAGACTGAGGATTTAAATTAAAGTCATTACAAATTAAAGTACTTATCAGCAAGAGTCTTTACAAGCATGTAGCACGATACAGATTATAGCATGAAATGTAGAAATAAGCCTAGATGTTGCTAGAATACTTTATATACAGCTCTGTGGGAAAAAGAAACCACTGCACATTTAAAATTATATACAGATACTGTAAATGTAAACATTTTCTTTTAATAATCTAGAAATGTAAATATAAAAATACATACATGTAAATAAAAAACAAAAATTAATTAATAGTAAGACTAAAACCAGAGAAATTGCTGCAGCGGTATCTTGATTTTTTCCAGAGCTATAGGACATATGTTAAACATTATGAACTTAACAATAAATATATTCATATTGAAATGGTAATATAACAAACAAAATACATTTTCCCCAACAAGATTATTTATTAACAAAAATAATATCACAGCCAAGTATCAAACAAAGCGACTTTCTGACCCGATCAAGTGGTCAGGCACAAAATTGTCACAGAACATAGTTGCATAAAATTGTAATGGCCACCAGGACACCTGAGCTAAATACAAAACCTTAACTGATTGAGACCTCAAAAGGTTCAACAAAAGAATATACAGTATTTACACAGACACACCAAGCCAAGAGTTAATGTAACTCTAATACAGTGGTCTTAAACATTCTGCCAAAACTGTATTCTGAAAAGCCAAGACTCCAGAGTCCGGATCCTTTATATGCAATTGTTTTCTCCAACGTCACAACCTGCAATAATGTCTGAAAGGTGTTTGAACCTATAATGAACCAAATTTAGACTGGCACATCTCACACAATCTTTTGTGGATTAGCAATGAAGCAGCTGAGCAAATGTACCAGCCTGGTAAACAGATTTGTAGAGACCTTGTTCTTAAAGCAGATATGATGGCCAACAACTTGCAAGATTTTAATATCACACAGAAATATGTTAGCCGAGTCAGGCTGCTGAGCTGGAGAAAATGTCTCTCTCAGGACTTTGGTCAGCACCACGGTTATCAACTAAATAAAATGATGAAAATATTGATGGGTTACTGTCATTCTGTTGGTTGCCACAGTGTATCCTGCTAGATAAAACTGGTTTCATATTAGATGTCAGGGGTGTGTCGGGAGGCACTAAGATGGTGGGTCATCTCCATGTATAGCCTTATACTTTGCCATGTCTTCTGGAAATACCTTGCCGAGTTCGGAGATCAGAAGGCTCTTGAATTTCTGCAATAAAAGCAAATGTGTCAATATGGGTTTTTGTTGTTGAGATGTGATGCTTTTTACTGTCAAAAGTATGATTAAAAATAAATAAATACATAAGATTAAAAAGATTAAAACAAAAAGGTAATCAAGTTCATCATAAACTATTATTACAAGAAACATCTTGCAATAAATAAGAGCTCTGATCACCAAGAGATTAAGATGAAAGAAAAAATACCAGAGTCTGTTTATTAACCTTCAATATAAGGTTCATTTTGACACAGTGCATAAAGCATCTCTTACTGTCATAGTGTCAATCTTCCCTTTAACCTGCTCGTTCTTAGCCAACGCTCTCTCCAGACATTCCTTGGTGTATAGCTGAGGATTCCGACCTTGGTCAATGTATCTACAAAAACAATTTGTTCGTTTTAAGATCAATATAGTGTGCTCAACAATGTGTTCCAACACCAAAGCATCCACAGTGTTTCCATTTCAAACAAACCAAATAAATACTATTTCTCTAATATTTTATGTTCAAATTTACCAAAAGGTTTAATTGTATACCGTATTGGGTACTTAGTTTAGGTACTTAGTAATTTCTTAAATTGTTGATATTGAGCCATGAACCTATCACAGTAATGTACGGTACAGTACTGTTATCCTTATTACTTGACTAGTGTATAATTCTAAGTATGAGACATGTTTCTGCATTGATCACCAACAGACACACGTTATTGTAATTGATAAGAGACTCACTCAAATGCCTCCAAAGGAACATTGATTTCATGGAGCTGTTGGCGACATTTTTCGATGTCTTGTAGACCAGAAATCATGAAGTTACTGTAAGTGTAAGAGACACGTTAAAACGCTAATGTTTATATTCACGTTATTATTGTATTTGCTAAAATGTCAAAAACAGTACTAGTACCAGTACTGTACTGTACTGTACTTACAGTTTTTGGTTGAGTCCTGTTTGGCTGCTGGGCTGGAAGTCGCTGACGATTATTCCTAACTGTCGAATGTTCTCCACAAATTTCTCGAGATGCTCTTCTAGATTATCAAACTTTTCAGCCATTTTCGATAATTATTCTTCAAACAGTTTCCACAAAACAGAAATAACTCACATTACAGGGATCCTTTGTGAATTCATCAACATTTGGTGTTGACTTCCTTCCTCATCGAGAACCATGGTACGGCAGTGTGTTAACCAATCGTTATGACACATGCTCAGATTCCGTGGTAACAGCCAATCAGCGCGGCTCATCTACCAAGCCTATGTTGTAAAGTGTCGTGCATTCTTTTTACCCAAAGGTATTAGAATACTTTGTTCTCTCAGTAGCTCTTTCACACACACACAATGCACATATTCACCAGCAAATGTATCTATAATTTTAGCCAAACCATGCACACACATTGTTTATGTTTTCGCCTCTTCTCTCGACCTCTTTCTCAAAATGAATTAAAATGATCTTTATTGCATGGACTTCGTTAGGGGAAACGAAAAAGCAAGTCAAATAAAATAAAAAATCATGCCGTGACGTAGGCACATTGAGTGTCAGGGTCCCAGTCTTCCCATTGTTCCTGTAGATTACTGTATAGATTTAAGGTACACTAATTATTTGATATTGTGAAATCTAAAAATTAAATTTTCAAATAGACTGTGTTCCTATCCAATGATTGGAATATCCTATTTTTCAGAATAGCCAATTATGATATGCTCTGCCTTCTGTTATCTGGTTTAAAAGAAAAAACAAATTCAGTTCGACAGGAAATTAAACTGTATTTCTGGGTATTTAACTTGGTGATTTGGTGGTGGTACAGCTTTAAGGTATGTGCGAGTCTTTTTGTTTGTCGATGAAAGACATGTATTAGTTAGGCCTACTCAAGTAATACAATGTCAATGGAGAGAGAAAATGTTTCCCCTCACCCACCCCATCCACAAGTGGGCGTGGCTATTCTAGTATAGGCGTGGTTTGTAAAGTAGCCTATGACGCATTGCACTCTCAACAACGGTTTCCATCATAGCACCACAAAACTATAGTATGCATAGAACCTACATACGCGGACATTCTGGAACAAACCATGTGATCACACTAGTAGCCGACAGGTTCGTTTCTTTCCGCCAAGAATGTATGAGATTACAATTGTGCCAAAACTCCATAAACTTGTTTTTTTAATGTTGTGTTAGTCGTGTCGCAAGTGAAGATTAGCAAATGTGCAATTTAATTATATCAATAATAATTGTACATGCCATACCATTATACAAACTTGCGAAATGACATTAGGCGTACACATTTGCAAACATCAATGAGCACGTTCGACATTAAAAAACAAATTCACGTGACTTATGGCACTGTTTTCACGTAAGAACAGATTTGTAGCTTTGTAAAATGGGGTGTGCAGAGTTTGTAAATTGGAGACAGGACTTTTTAACCATGCGCATTGATGTTTGCAAATGTGTTATTTCATTTGACTAGTTTGTATAATTATATGTACAATTATTATGCAGTATTTAGGCAATTGCAACATTTCTTAAAACATTTGCAAACAATATCATTTTCTTACACAGTGCACACTTGCAAAAGTAAATTACACATTCACTAATCATCATTTGTGATACGAACCTCAATTTACAAGCGTAAAGTAAAAAATACAAGCTTTTTTGTCACAAGTTTTGGCACTATTGTAATCAAATAAAGCACGTGGGTTTACGCAATGTGTCCCTGTCGCGTTTGTGTGTGTGTGCGCGTGTGTGCGCGTGTTGGTGGGTGGGTAGTCCTAGGTTACATTAGAGCCGGTGTTGCGGCAGCTGATCTCACACCAGAAGCTTTCCTTCTCTCCTGCGGGACAGACAGACGGGAGCTTTGTTAGATGTGAATGTCTATCGTAGATCCGCCGTGGAATCCGTTTCTGGTAACACAACGAAGATAGCCTACTGGTTTCACTCGTCTAAGGTAAGACCCATGTTATCTTCATATGGGCAGCCGTTAAGTGCAGAGCTCGATCATCTGATGCCATTGAACAACTGCAGTCCCGTTGGAGCACTGGTGTAGGATTTGTGCTTCGATTAATCATTTTATTATGGAAATAAGAGATTTTTTGTGGATATTATTGCTACCCAGAAACAATAGCCTACATGTAGCCTGCAAGTCACGTGTATTCCTTTTTATTGTCTACAGTCGAGCCTCGGGAAGATGATGCACTGAGACAACACTGGCTTCCACTTGTCTTCATTTGAGGCTGCAGTGAACGGAGGGATTGCGGCAGTCAGTTTATCGTTGCCCGCGGTTTCGTCGTCTTCGTTTGCGGGAACGACTGAAACGGTGACTCTCGCTCTGTGTTCGGCGAAAAGATAATGGCCACTCTACTGCGGAAGATCGGTCTGATCCGCCTTCACGACCGGGACACGGAGGACCCCAAACACCACCAGGGCTCGCTCAAAGGAACGAAGAGCCACCAGAAAAACAACAACGCCAAACATTGTCAGACCGCGAACGAAACCAACATCCTGAGCACCCCAGAAATCAAGGCGAAAAAGCTGGACCAACACAGCAAGGACAAGCCGCCCGGCAAGGAGAAGCAGGGCAAGGACGCCAAGGAGAAACAGACGGCGGGTGGTGTGATCGGAGGCAAAGCCACTAGTGCCTCGATACCACCGCTGGCTCCTCACCGCCAGCACTGCGCGCAGGTCCGGACGCGGAGGCTCATGAAGGAACTGCAGGAGATCCGGCGGTTAGGGGACAACTTTATCACGGTAGAACTGGTCGACGACAACCTCTTCGATTGGAACGTCAAGTTGCACCAGGTTGACAAGGACTCCGCGCTATGGCAGGACATGAAGGAGACGAACACCGAGTTCATACTGCTGAATGTCTCTTTTCCCGACAATTTCCCCTTCTCCCCGCCTTTCATGCGGGTGCTTACCCCCCGGTTGGAAAACGGTTACGTGTTGGACGGTGGAGCCATATGCATGGAACTGTTAACCCCCCGCGGATGGTCCAGTGCATACACGGTGGAAGCCGTGATGAGGCAATTTGCCGCAAGCCTAGTTAAAGGACAGGTGAGGGGTATAAAGATGCGACATTCCATCATTGCCACGTGTTCGTGTCAGTTGTTTGCAATACGATATTCCCAGGGTGAATGCCATTTAACACCCCATGCATCATGCGTAATTAATGCGTAAAAGCCGCAACATGCAAACATTTGATAGAACAATCGAGCTTTAATAGCGAGGCCTGGTATGGACTATTGTTTTGCTGGTAGGCTATAGTATCTGTAGCATGCGTCTTCTGCCCCGTTTCCATGAGCTACCTCTTGATTTGTGTTAGTAATATAGCCCTATATGTTAGAATACCGCGGCCATTTCACAGAAAGCGCAGTAGTCTTTATTGCATCGGTGTAGCCTTGCTTCCCCTTTCTCCAAGCGCGTCCTTCAGAGGAAAGATTGGCTTGTACACAAAACATTATGACTGGCCCTGGTTCACTGACATAGACTGAGCTTGAATTATGTGGGGGAAATCATGGTTCAACATGCGTTTTTGGCATGGTTTGGAAAACACTCTTATTTACTTCGTCGTGTATTCGTGACTCTTAGAGGGATTGATAGTGTTGTGTGAACACCTACCGACAGGCTGCCCTGAGAATGAATAGATTATGTAATGCTTTCAAATCAGTTATTCATATATCTGTGTACTGCAGTGGAACCATTGCGATTCCTGAAATTCTTATGGCACCATCTCAAGCCCACACCAAGCTGTTCTTTTATAACACAGAAAAGCTTTTTTATTCAGTAACGAATTTGACTTGGTTTTATGAGCGTTTTGTCCGCATCAGCCTGCAAGCAAGACTTCATGCCTATATGTAATTTGACGTCATTACTATGACAGCATTATAGCAGGGACTCTTATGTAAACTGTCACTGATTTCACTCCCACCATATCTGAAGTACGTTTTATGTCATTTATGATTTAACCAAAATTCTTCGTTCAGTTGGTCACAATGTATCTGTTATTGGAAGGGGTCTTCTGTCCAATCGCGTTCTGGGAGGGGTCTAAAAAACACGACTCGCTACAGTCATCGTCCAATCGCGTGCGCGTATAGGGCATGATTGGGCGCATATCCCTGTGTGCTTGTGTCAGTGCCCGTGTCGTGTCTATGTATACCATTTTTATTCCTAGATAAATAATCGCAATTAATCTCACCCAAGTTATCATTAGCCCTATATTGCACCTTTAGCTTGGTGCGTGCCATACTGCCATCTTGCCTCCGATATCATCTCTCGTATCGTGTGTTCATCATCGTGAAGCCTGCACGATATGTAGCAGAGCCCTGCAGCACTCCCTAATTATGGTGCAGTGTCTTACCTCTTCAGTTTGCTAATGGAAACTATATCGATTAATTATGCCTGTGCGTGTGTCAGGGTTCCCGAATAATTTATCGGTAAATGAACTAGTCTCGCTGCATCATGAGATGAGGAACAGGCGTCTATATTTATACACGTCCTTGGTCGTGTCTCCCTGCGACAATACGGATGTAGCCTGTTTAAATGCCCCCCTCTATTTTTAGCAGACGAGGAGACACTGACAGACGCTGAGTTCAGTCAACAAAACTCCTACAGATGAGAGGGAACACACACATAAACGCATACACATGCTCTCTCTTTCCCTCTCTCTCTCTCCCTCTCTCCCTCTCTCTCTCTCTCTCTCTCTCACTCTCACACACGCACACATACACACACACAGGCTATTTCCACATCAGTTCACATTACACTTTATATGTGAAATTTAGAACACGTGAAGAGAATCCAGGCAAGGCATTCAATAAATGTCACTAGCTGACAAAATTGGAAGATGTGTCGTTTATATGTATTTATCTTTTAATCTAATATAGAATGAGGACATTTTTTTAAATTTTCTGGATTTTATGTGCCTTTTAAGACCAGTTGCCATTACATTATGTACGGCAAGCTGTCCAAATAGGTGGTGACGTCGATGTTGTAAATTCCATTCTGTTTACCCTGACCCCCTGAGCACATGGGTCTGTGTTATGCAATTCCCCAGCCCAGCCCCAAGCCTCTTCCCATAATGCATTGGGACCTTCCCTTCCCATGGACTGATATCCATTCACACAATTACCCATCAGCCACTTAAGACTGGCGAGTCTCTCTTGACGTACGGACACTCAGCTGAAATTGATAAACACTGACACGGCAGTGTGCAGCAGCCCCCATGGCTGTCACACACATGCACACACACACACACACACACACACATGCACTGTTTGCATTTTCCCTTCCTTTTTTTTTAATCTATATTTCTACCCTCACACATGCACAAGCACATTGCTATATGTGATGCTGAACCATGTGGCTGAGCACAAATAGTGCCAAATAAATCTCAATCTGCCTTTTTAATCCTGGGTCCTCAGGTGTTTTTAACCTGATTTGTGGACCCACCCACACAGTGGACAGATAATGCACACTACTGCTGTGTGTGTGTGTGTGTACATTAACTACACATGATGACTCATTTAATGATAGCGTGATGTTCAATGCAATCACCATGGCAATCAACCTCTAATGATGGCCGGCTGCCATAGTGCTGGTGCATCCGAGGCTGAGGCGGCCATTTTGAGGGGGTGACAGTGGCCATATGGTGCATGTGATGATATGCATAGATAATGAGCAATTTATTAATGGTTTGGCGGTGTGGACTGCATTGCCTGGCTTCTAAGGAGAGCCATGTTACACTATTGTTTTTAGGTTTGTGTGTAGCAGTAGGCTAGTGATCTGAATCTGAACCCTGCAGAAATAATGTGTCCAGTGTTTGTACCCCTCATGTCCCTTTTGTTCCAAAATATCCTGGTTCCAAAATAATAAGTTGATATGATGATCTGGCATTACCCTGGGTTAGGGTAAGGTACGGTTCCTGTATTGCAATGCAAAAAGAGCCTTGTAAAAAGCGGGTTAAAACAGGAGCTATAAATGAACCAGGCATCACCCGGAGCCTGCTGCAGTAGCAGGGTAAAATGTTCTCCGGCATGGGAGCATTACAACCAGGAAGAATTCTGTTAGTAATTGTTTTTTGTGCCACTGGCACAAACTGTGTATATGAGGATGATCTATTATACCAGGCACTGTTTTCCCAAGGTATTCCCAAATTAGTCTAATTTGATCTTCATTTTTACCTCTCGCCCCTTGTTAATGCTTTCTGTAATATATTTACAAGACTCAGTCAAAAGATCTATGTGTTGATGTTCAACCAATCAACAGCTCATAAACATTCAGTTATTCTTTTGAAGGCAGTTAGCCAGCTTCCCTGTGTGTATGAAGTCATGTACAATGGTTATAGTATATGTGTAGTGTGTTGTTGATAAACACACATTTTTGTTTGTGAGGAGTGGTGTCAACAGTTTCTTAAAATGTCATACTCTGAATCCCGTTGTGCTTCTGTTTTGTTGCTGTTCATCTGACCATCCTAACTCTTCAATTCATCCTCCTACACATCCTCCAGAGGAGACTTTAGCCCTGCAGCCAGCAACATAATGGGCAGGTTTATCATCGCAGCCCGTGCCTTTTCTTTGTGTTGTTTTTCCATTCCACATTTAAAATGAGCTTCCTGTGTACTGTATATTTATGTGTGTAAATATGAGTGGCTTTCACCAAGGTTTCAGCATGCTGAATAGTCTTCCATCAGTGGCTGAGTGAGATGCTTTTCACACCAGTACTAAGAGGGTCATAGGGCCCTATATAGGTACACTGTCATGTTCACTGTCATATGGAGATCACTGAAAGTGTCCTCCAGTGTTGTTTGTTTATTTTTAATGCTTTAATGTTATACTATTAAAAGATGTGGTTGAACATTTTAGAAACCCTTCCTCTTAAAAGGCATCCCTAAGAAATTCAGCTAATGTTGCTGTAAATTTATAGTATGTGGATGTCAGCATAACGTTTTATTATATCGTCGTTACTTTACCATTTCAGCACTTAGTGGACAATATTATCCAAAGTGAGTACAATAAGGCCTTTTACCCAAGCATGGTACCAGGAGTGCCCCTTCCTAAGGATCGAACCCAAAGCACTATCTTACAATCATATCTTGTACAATCCTATCCTGACTGTTGTCTGTGTATCTACTGTGCATGTGTCAGTCTGAATGTTCAGTAGATTAGGTGAGATTGATTCCCTGAAAAACAGAAATGTAAAGTATTTCCTTAATAATCGTTATTTCTCTCACTCTCCCTATCTCCCTCCCTCTATCTTTGTGTGCCCGCCTTTCTCTTTCTTTGTGTGTGTCTCCCTCTCCCCCCCTCTCTCAGGGGAGGATCTGCAGGAAAGCAGGCAAGTCCAAGAAGGCATTCAGCCGCAAAGAAGCAGAGGCAACCTTTAAGTCCCTGGTGAAGACCCATGAGAAGTACGGCTGGGTCTCCCCTCCGGTGTCTGATGGCTGAGGGCCCCCCCTGGATCCCCTCCCCACACCACCACCACCCCCCCTCCCCCACCCCACCCCACCCCACCTCCCTGTGCCCACGCGCTAGCCGCAGCAGCCAGAGCTAGCCCCAACATGCAGACTGACACACCATGCTAGCTGCACCCTGTCGCCCTTCACCTGCCCCCCCAGGGGTGTTGTTGTCTTTCCTGTCTGTTCCTCATCTCACCAGAACTGTCAGAGAGGGCACACCCCCCCGCCACCACCCTAATGTGCACTCACCTCTCCTCCCATCAGAGACCTCCCCAGAGGAGGGATTCCTTGCTGAGAGGGAGGTGTGTGTGTGTGTGTGTGTGTGTGTGTGAACTCTGTGACTTGCCATCCGGGTCGACCACTGGGAGTGAGTGCAGCAGAGGGAGCGCTACCATTGGACGGATTGGATTTTTTATTTGTTTAAAGCACGT
Organism: Aphredoderus sayanus; assembly: GCA_027564795.1. Taxonomy (NCBI): domain Eukaryota; kingdom Metazoa; phylum Chordata; class Actinopteri; order Percopsiformes; family Aphredoderidae; genus Aphredoderus; species Aphredoderus sayanus. The sequence goes on from JAODUG010004003.1 coordinate 10,641, forward strand.
GCACTCATGAGCGGCAGGAACAAACAGACATGTTGTGTGAACTCTCAACTCATGCGAAAGACTACTGAAAGAAGGAGGGACATTCCTTTATCCTCCACCCCTCTCTCTCTCTCTCTCTGTCTCTCTCTCTCTGTCTCTCTCTCTCTCTCTCTCTCTCTCTCTCTCTCTCTGTCTCTCTCTCTCTGTCTCGGCTGCCGGGCATTTGCATATAAATGAAGCAGTTAATGTT
>JAODUG010004007.1:0-10866 GCA_027564795.1 Aphredoderus sayanus
TATTTTTATTTTTATATTTTTTTTTTTTTTTTTATATTTTATAACTAACTCCCCCCCCCCCCCCCCATGCTCTTCTCCTGCCAGGTGGACGGGAAAACCAACCCCAAGATCCAGAGCATCCACCTGGAGCGCTTCCCTGTCCACAAGGCCCAGTTCACTGTGGATGGCAAGGCCGTGGTGGCGACCAGCTTCGCCAACAAGATGTTCTACACGTACGACATGATGGAGGGCCGCGTGGCCCCTGTCTACATGGTCAGAGGTGTGTGGGTGGGCTGGTTTGGGGCTCAGACGTACAAGTTACTGTGCCCGACTGTTTTAAGAGGCGCCAAGCACATTGAACTAGGCCTAGGTTTAACATGTGAGAGGAAGTGGTGTGTTGACTGTGTTGGATTTCTGTTTGCGTCTCTCCCAGGTCTGGAAGAGGCCCGTGTGAAGGAGTTCTCCGTCTTACCGGATGGGAACTCTCTACTTCTCTCGGGAACAAACGGTTATCTCCACGTCCTGACCCTCAAGGTGCATTGATTATCACTGGGTAGGATAGGAAATTGGAAAGTGCCCATCTCCCATATGGGCTCATAGGTGCACATGGGGCTGCAATTGGATTTAGTGTCTCGACACTCACGGTTTACGCAGTAATATTTAATTGTGTTAAGGTGTGAGTTGAACCGATTTTAAGTGTGTGTGTGTGTGTGCATGACTGCAGACGAAGGAAATTGTGCACAGTATGAAGATCAACGGTGATGTCAGCGGAGTGGCCTTCAATCACGACGGTAGCAAGATATTTGCACAATCCGGTAAGTCCACCCCAATTGCACTTTCACTAAAGTAGCTCCTTAGCTAAGATGGCGAACTAAACTGTGTGTGTGTGTGTGTGTGCGTGCACAGAGGAGGGGGAGGTGTTTGTGTGGGACATGCGCACCAGCCGGTGTGTGAACAAGTTCACGGACGACGGCTGCGTGAAGGGAACCTCCATCGCCGCTTCTCGGAACGGACAGTACCTTGCCTGCGGGTAGGTGGACCGCTGGAACAAGCAGTTGTTACCGTGGAGACACTTGATCTCGCGCTAAACTCTAGCATGTCAGACCAAATCACATGCTTTGTGGGCCACACACACATCCATGTCAAGTCACATGTTCTTATATAGCTTTTAATCACATAACCGTGTCAAAGGGCTTTACATGGCCACATTTCACAAGGAAACCAACACCCCCTGAACCTGCTCCTCTCCCTGGGCAAGGAATAACATCCATTAAAAAACCGCATGGACTAGAAAGAAAAGACCTCTTGGGAAGGGACCACAGAGAGAGGAATCCACCCTTTCAGGACGGTTAGGATGCAATAGGTGTCTATAGGCAACATGACTGAGCAATAAATATCCACTAGCATGCAGCACCTGGACGAACTACGAAAACACAGAGAGCAGCAAGGATTGCAACACATACACAGTGGGAGTGTGATGTCATTGTTGTGGCAATTTGCTTATGAAGACTGACACAGCAATTTGCCACAGTACAGTCTTTACCTTGAGATTTATTGGCCTGCAAATGCTCACCCCTGAAGTCAAACATTACACGTAATAAATCTGCTTATGGGGAGGGTTGTTCCCATCCTCAGACACAAACAATGGTCTTGGTGGGAAAACGGTAAACTCTGAGAGCTTGACCCTTATCAGCCAGTTTTAGGCCATGCAGCCAGTATCTTCTTTGCAGTAACCTTCATATTAGCATAAACATATAACAAGCATTGTTTACACACTGTATCTGTTGGATGTGATGCCTAGTGTTTTTCCACCACAGTCATTCTCTGCTCAGAACACAATCACTCCTATAAATAAATAAATAAATTCATGTTTAAAAATGTATTTTTCTTTCTTCCTACTGTGTAGCTCCCAGTCAGGCGTTGTCAATGTCTATTCCCAGAAGGACTGCCTCAGCTCGACCAAGCCCAAGCCTTTGAAGGCAGTCATGAACCTGGTGACGGCAGTCACCTCTATGGCCTTCAACCCCCAGTCTGAGATCCTGGCTATCGCCTCCCGAGAAGAGAACGATGCTGTGCGATTTGTGAGCACCAGTAGTGAACATGCATCTCTTGACACCAACCCTACAGCCTGTCTGACAGGCAGGCAGACAGGATGCTTCTGCACCAGTATGGTGCTCTGATCTGACATGGTTGTTTTGACGGTTGTTCTTCCCCAGGTCCACCTGCCAAGTCTAAAAGTCTTCTCCAACTTCCCGCTGGCCAAGAAGATGTTCTACCGCACCAGCTGCCTGGACTTCTCCCCACACAGCGGCTTTTTTTCACTAACTAACAACAAGGGCTGTGCTCCCCTCATCCGGTCAGCCAACCACTATTTCCCTCTTTTTCTCATTTGAATTTGTCGTTTTAAAATGAAGGGGGGGTGTCAAGGAGTTTCAAACCGAAAAGGTTTAGTAATACTACGATCAACCACTGGGGCAGTTTTGTGCACATTTAGAGAGTGCCTTTCCAAATTGAAACATTGCAATGTTTAAAAACACATTATTGTGTACATGATCAAACTTGTCTGTTTTAGTACTTGTATAATGAATTGTGTAAACTGATTGGTTGTAGTTTTGTTAATGTACTAGTGCTAAAACCAATTGAAGAGGGCATTTGCTAACAGTCTTTGTCTCCGGTCATTTCCAGGTTACTTCATTACAAGGACTTTTGAGCAGGAGCGTCAGAGAGAAAACACCTAACAACTCTTTAGTTCAATGGCTGCTGTAAACTGTCTTTAAATACCCACCTGTGGGGCAATGGTGCTATGAGGCACATTTGAGCACCAGGAGGAATCTCTGGCGCCAATCTGAAGCAAGGCCTCTGCCACTGTGGTTCTTGCACATTGACACAACATGGCATGTGGATGTTTTTCTCCATTGTTTTAATTATAATTATCGCTGTAAAATTATTGCATACATTTGTTGTATAAAGTCATACAGTACAGCTGTAATTTTGTCTTTATTTTTCTGAATAGCTTTATGCCTGTCTAGCCAGCCAGACGAAGGGTCTATTTAATGTTTCTTTTCTAAATTACCAAGTAATTCACAAGTGTGTGTGTGTTATTTCCACGTGGTTCAAATTACTTCGAGTTTAGGCCTATTAAAGATCTTGGAAGCAAAGCACATTTGCAGGCAGATCTTATCAGTTGAACTCAGCTACTGTACTTGGGTGTCTAATGCACTACCAACAGAGGGAGCCAGCCGCGGAACGTCATGTGTTGTGGTTGGCACCCGCAACTGGCACAAAAACAATAGTGCACCGGGTCATTTTGACCCATAGGACATCGAGAGGGTTTAGGGCAATAATAGAGGAGTTGTGTGAAACAAACAGCCAAAAACAACAGAATGTGGCCCAAATTACGTATACGTAAGTGGTGTTATTTGTGTAAACTTTAGGTTATCAATTGCAGATTTGCAGGCATTTAGATAAGAGTTCAAACTAATGGTGCAGAAAACACCCAGGCATGCTGTTTGATAAGAGTTCAAACTGTCTAGCTACACCTGCTTCTGGAATGTTCTCCAGCCTGTATGTTGCCCTAGCATGACATGCATTCTCACTGACTTCTGCCCTGCCTTCCTTCACCCTTTACACCACAGTCACGTTTTGTCTGACTTTTTGGAAACCGTGTGTCTTAATATGTTAATGTGACACAGTAAATGGTAGCAACAAAAAAAAGAGTTTAGTTTTGAATGGTTTTAGACGTTTGAAATGCAACCTTTGAATTGTGCACTGCTATCAAGGAGGTTGAATGTTAAGCAGACTTTAAATGTTAAACCATCTGGAAACCAACAGGTTTCAAGCAGATACAGCAACATGACAAGCAGATAACAGATGTCTTAATGGTGCCAAAATGCATGATTCATTGAACATCATTCCTTTTCAACATACACTTTTATTTTTATGTATTTGATAAATGGGCTAGTATTGTGTCTGTGTGTGCATACAAAGGTCCTATATGCAATCTATCCCACCCACCCAACCCATCTGACAACTTCAGCATTATCAGAGATGTTACCTTAAGTAACACACCCTCTACTGTGCCATTTACACACACTTCACACTAACCTGTGAGGCAGCTACGCTTCTCAAGAGACAGCTAAGAGGAACGGTTGGTGAGTGAGAAATTGAAATGTGTAACCAAATTATTTTGTTAAAGAAGTATATATGGATCCAACATGTAAATGGTGAAATCATTAAGCATCTGTTAGGCATAGTTATGCAGAACACTGCCAAAGTCGTCAAACACTTGTTGGGTTAACATACAATCTCTGTCATGGCTTTGTTACATTTTTAGTTTGGTATATGTGCCAATCATTATCCATATTCAAAGCAGTTTAGGAATTGCTTAAAAATATGACTATATAGTTTCCTATTGAGTCCATGTAATGCTGATTTCAACGACATGGGTATATTCCATATACAAATTGAGGGCTTCTATATTGCAATATGTAAGGTGATACTGAAACTATTGTAATATTATACTGCATTGAACATGTAGAATGATGAACCCAAGAATAGATGCCTTGATGTTGAGCTATTGAAATGAATTTATTGTTAATTTTTACTAAGGTGTTTTGTTAGCTTGGAGCTGAGATGCTGAGATATCATACCAGAGGTTTACATGATGGTGAGACTGGTTATACCAGACTTTGCCAGAACAAACCAGACTGGACTAAATCTAGGTTTAGGGGGATACATTTCTGCTGTGTGTGTGTATTTTTTGCCTTTGTCTCTACCCTAAGTATGTTATCTCATAAATAACCTGACCTGTTGTGTTACCGTAAGTGCTACATGACTCCTCTCTTCAGCCTCAATCTGCACGGTTCACCATGGTCATTTGACAGACCACTGAATTGGCTAGATCCTCTGCTGACCCCACTTCAGACTAGTTTATAGCATTATGCTGACTGGAAGTGTTAGTTGTGTACAAATGTTGCAATATGCTTTGATCTGCCATTGCTCACGTTTCCTCCTTACACGCTATGTAAACTGTGTCACACAGTACATGTGTGATCCCTTGTTAGAATAGCCTACTGTTGACAAATATAAGCTTGACAATGTATAAGTGTAACGGTGGCCAGCAGGTAGCTGTGCGGTGTGAAACTCACTCTCTGACGCCTCATAGGACGCTCTGGCGATGCATGCTAGGGCCCATTGGGTTTTAGCTCGCCTTGTAGGAGCTTTCTAAGCGGTGAGACCCGGGTTCGCGTCCCGGTCGGAGCGACCGCGGTTACATAAGCTTGGGTTATGTCATTACTGGGGTCATATACTGAGACCTTTGTGTGTTATGAAAGGACAGCCCTATTGTTTGTTCTCAGTCAGACGTGTGTTGGATGACGTTTTGTCACAAGATGCCACACTAAATGCACCAGCATCTCAGACCAAAACAAATTCTCCCTGCTGGAGTTGGAAGGCAATATCCAGCAATTGTAGTAGCAAAGTTTAAACACAGCCTGATTTAATCAACACAAATGGTATGGGCTTACATGAACTACGTATTCTACGATCGTAACTTTGATTTACACGCATTCATATTAAAATAACCACTAAATATTGGTTCTTTGGTTCTTAAAAGAGAGCACAAGCACTGAATAGTTGCTTGATTTGTATGTGATTGGCTGATTAAGGTAATCGGATTTAGCTGAGTATAACGTTGGCAACACCCCTTTGAAGGTTTACACCAGGGCAGACATCAAGTGCTTATTTTAGGCTATGCTGCTGGAGACAAGTATAACAAACGACAAGTAGGTATAAAAGCAACTATTGGTTGTAACAATGTAAAGAGCAAGTTGAACTGGTTACTTTAGTTTCTCAACTAAGTAACAGATGCCTAAAATGTTTTAAACATCCTACATGTCATATACTGAGGTTGAGTTATATAGACGAAACACTACATTACGTAGAGTTTGGTCTCGTTTCGTGTGCGTGAGTGACACAAATCGCTTTGTTTTTATCACCAAACAAATTATCCAATCTAAATCAAAACTCATCCCTGTTATTTAAACGGTCACACAGCGGTGCACATAGTTTCACTCTGCAGTAATGACGGGTACTTTGCAAGATCGTACGTTTGTCTTAAAAGGCAATGGTTTAATCCACTCTGGCTCAGAAACAAAATAACATTCTGTAGGATTACGACTGACACACGCGTTCAACAGGCTGTGAATGATCTTGGGCTACACTGTGCTGTATTCTGTTTTCATTACACGTTATACTGAATTTATTTATATTGTGTGCACGTTTAAAGGTCGCAAGCAACAATCCTTGCAGAATTTGTGTTGGGGTTACAAGGGTCAAACTCTGAATTGCAGCTATGCATCTTTTAATGTTATTCATACTGTTTCTTCATTTAGACTACTAGGGTTACATCACTCCATCCCATACCGTCTCGGATGGCGGAGGCCTCAGAATTGTTCTCAGAGCAGGAGCTGACATGTTCCATATGTCTGGACCTGTTCAGCGACCCTGTCTCTACGCCCTGCGGTCACAACTTCTGCCAGGTACGGTGTTCTCTACACGGGCATAACACAGTAATTGTGTTTTGACAATCTTGGCCAGAAACCCTAGTGAACCGAGGCCTGCATTCCCATAGGCTTGTATCGGGGGATACTGGGCGTCCAGCGCCGCCTGTACCTGCCCGCTGTGCAAGAGGCCGTTCGACGAGCGGCCTCTTCTCAGCATCAACAAGGTGTTCGCGCTCATCGCGGACAAATACAAGGCAGCTCGATATGGGACTGCGGGGAAACCGGAGTTGTTCGCGGCAGTTGGCGTTGCGTGGCCGATGGAAGCGACGACGAACTCGTACGCCAGTACGAACCCATTCCTGAGCGATGTGTCGTCCGAGGTGGCCGTGCCGTGCGACGTGTGCTCGGGCATCAAACGGCCCGCTGTCAGCTCCTGCCTCACGTGCACGGCCTCTTACTGCGAGGCTCACCTGCAGCCGCACCGGACGACGCCGTTCTACGCAAAGCACCGCCTGCTGGAGCCGAAGGAGGCGCTCAGGGGACGCACCTGCCACGTCCACCGCCGCCTGTTGGAGGTGAGATCTCTTGTCTGCCACTAGATGGCGCATTGAGCGCAGCAGGCGTATCTCTAGGAGCAGAACAAATACCTCTTGGGTCACACCTGCAATAACAATACAGGCTCAGCTGAGCTGCTATGTGTAAATAACACTGGAGCTTCATAACACAAAGAGGAAGTGACGTCACTCTCGGCTCTATGCAATTACGCCACTGTCTATTTACATGGTATATGCTATAGTGTGTGTGTGTGTGTGTGTGTGTGTGTGTGTGTGTGTGTGTGTATATATATACTATACTGTTTAGCTGTCAGTGGACAACATTGCTTCTGACACAGTGGTGCAACCGTATTGGTTTGAACCAGAAACTCTTTACACGTACGCGTTTTCAAGGCAAATACTTGGGGAGGGGGCGAATGTACTATACTTCGTCCAATCGTTGTTCCTGTCTTGCTGCTCTGTGCTCCAGGTGTACTGTAAGACATGCGAGTGCTGTATCTGTGCCATCTGTGTCCTGGAGGAGCACCGCATACACAAAACGGTCTCCGTGCAGATGGAGAGAATGACCAAACAGGTACGGTGTGTGCTGAGCATTTCTCAACACGATAACCGAGGTTAAAAGTACAATAGCGGTGTTTTATGTATTTGTGTTCATCATGCCTAGTGTAAACACACCATCAAAGGCAAGAGAAGTCTAGCAGCCCCCTGCTCTTACAGCTTATTGACATGACTGTATTGATGACTCATTCCCTGCTCTCCCTCTTGCACACAAAAACACATGCTGGTCTGGTTTTCCTATTGGAACATTCCACATGTACTTGACCAAGTCGCACACCTACCTGTATTGACGTCATGAATGGCTTGGCCAGCTGTTTATCCATCTGTTCATGCATGGCTCTCCTCCTGCAGAAACTTGTAGCAAAGTCGGAGCTGGATATTATGAATCGGATTGAGGGAAAGAACATTCGTCTGCTTGAGCTGAAGGAGCAGTTGGAGATAATCAAGGTAGGATCAACTTGTGTTGTCATTTTTGTGGGTGGCATCTAGCCTTGCGAGACCACCCTCATCTTGCGAGCTGCAGTTTCGTTTCACTGACGAATATCGGTGTCACTGAATTGAGGTGTTGATCAATTGGCTGATGGTCGCGGCTAAGTCCCACTGTATAGCTGGTGAGGTCAGGATGGTATCGCAGGGCTGGGTGACATCCTCCTGATCCTTCCAGAGCTACGCGGACAGGGAGCAAGCCGAAGTGGAGCACCTCCTGGACGAGATGTCCCGCTCCCTGGAGAGGATCCGCTCGGAGCTGGTGGGCGGGATGGAGGACAAGCGGGACGCCGTGGTGACGAAGGGAGAGGGCCTGGTCGGTCGCCTGGAGTCGGAGCTGAGCCACCTGAGGGAGAGGAGGGCCCTGCTGGACGCCCAGGCAACCAGCCAGGACCACATAGGCTTCCTGCAGGTGCACTCAGAACACAGAATCTGGGCAAGCTAGTCAAAGTGCTTCATCTGGGTGTTTAATCTTCCCTCTAGTCGGTGCTTTATTTCGAGAGCGCTAATCCTAAAATGGCAGGAAAGAGGATGGTTTAAAAAAAACAAAAACAAAAACTATAGCTACTGCAGTTTCCTAGTTTTTAAAATATGACAAATGTTTTAATAATTTTTCCATTTTAAGTTATTTTATAAATAAGGTTGCCCCCTTACCCACTTCTTTTTAAAACCGTGTCTGCTCCAGTTGACTGGGTTTTACCAGGTGGAATTCTGTTCTCGGATGAAACTTAGACAACGGTTAGATCGACGATTACGTATGCGGTGTGTAATTTCTGCTGACCGCCAGAGCGTGGCAATCACTCGGACTACGTGCGAGAAGATTGCCACGAGATCCCTTCCAGGGTGGTGACCTGTGAACCTGCATGTACAAGTGAAGGACATCCAGGTTAATGCACCACCTCTGGTGGTCAGTAGCGAGAGAACTCTCATTCTCACGCCATTGACTCAATCTCCTCTTCTCCTCCCCTGGCTTTGTCCTCCCGCAGGGATTTGAGGAGGCCACTGCTCCACTGTTCTCTGACCCTAGGGAGCAGGAGGAGGAGTCGCAACTGACCCTTCACTTCCCGCTAGGGGAGGTGAAGACCGCGCTGGCCGCGGTGAAGGACAGGATGGATGACATCCGAATGGGCGAACTCCACCCCAGAGGCTCCCGTGAGTACTGCACTTGTCTCAGGCTCTTCAGGCTATCAGCAGTTGTGCTGAATTGTTTGATACGTAGACCCCTGGAAGCTCGACAGCACTTTGAAGATGTGCTACTGTTGCTTTTCATTGGCAGTTAGCATTGTAACTCGCAAGTCTGTCTCCGTAATTCCAGTGTGACGCTAGTTCACACTGGAATTCACATACATTTTACAGTACAATTTATTTTAAGCAGTAACCATAGCAAACTTCATCTAACAGATTTCTAAGTCCTGCAAATAGCCAGAGTTTACATTAAGTTTCCCAACAAATTAACCATGTGCATGTACCAATTAACTAATGCATTAACCATGTGCTCCGCTGTTTGTTTTTGGCTCGGGGGGACTGCACTAACAGTGACTGATGAGCTCACCCTCTTGCTGCTTGTTTTTGTGGGCTTCGAAGCAGTGTCCTTCCTTTTTGAACAAGTGTAGTTAAGATTTTTACATCAAAATAGATTTAAAAAAATATCACATTACTGCTTACACACTGTTGTAGAAGGTTAAATGTGACCCAACATCTTAAACTGTAGGCATATCTTTTCTTTTTATATTCCTATCATGTTTTTTAAATTAACTTACTTTTAACCTGTTGTCAGTGGTTTACTGTGTGCTGGCTTACTGTAAATTCCCGAGCATTGATTTTAATGCACATGTTCTGTGTTGCAGTCTCATCTGGAGAAGCCATGCTAGGTGATAGCATGCTCAGCGTGAGAGGAAGCAGCCCTAACATAAGGAAGAGCCAGTGGTCTCTGAGAGGTCAGTTACTGTGGCACTGCCACAATAATGTCAGCTACTGTTAACACTGAAGAGAGAGATCCCCCCCCCCAGTGTTTTTATACACTGGATTTTCTACTGCCTTGCTCTGTAAATGGGAACACAAAATGGTGTAGTGTAGACTGTGTGGGGCAGAGCTTCTGAGAGATTATGGCATTGAAGGGAGATTTTTGTTTGAGTTCTTTCTCCAGAATCTGACTCTTTTAGCACTGTCAAAAGTCTGACTTTGTTTTTCTTTTTTTTTTCTTTTTTCAGAACTGAAGAAAATAAAGCAAGGCACAAGTATGTTCTTTGATAAAGCAGCCAGTCTGCTATGGAACATTTTATTATAATCATTATCTATAAAAAAATTCTAAACATGTGTTTTGTTTCAGGCCTGAAGAAGATTCGACCTTACCTAGGTAAGTAGCGACAGAAATGAATTTGAATTTCACTATTAATGATTACACTGTATATAGAGGAAACAGATTCTAAACTCAGCAAAAAAAGAAACCTGTGTATTTCAACAATAATGTTGTAAAGTTATTTGGATTTTTAAAGATCTTCATTGTAAAGGGTTTAAACAATGTTTTCCATGCATGTTCAATTAACCATAATCAATTGGCATGCACCTGTGGAATGGTCATTAAGACCTTAACAGCTTACAGAGAGTAGGCAGTTAAGGTCACAGTTCTAAAAACGCAGGACACTAAAGACTTTTCTACCGACTGTGAAAAACCCCCAAAGAAAGATGCCCAGGGTCCCTGCTCATGTTCGTGAACGTGCATTAGGCATGCTGCAGGGAGGCATGAGGACTGCTGATGTGGCCAGGGCAATACATTGCCATGTCCG
>JAODUG010004008.1:0-10866 GCA_027564795.1 Aphredoderus sayanus
GGTTTTCTGTCTCGGTGTGCTGTGGTCCTTAACATGATACATGCATGTGATGCATGTATCTTGTTAAGGACCACAGCACACCTCTGGCAGAGACTCACCAAAGTTCCACAAACATATTCTATGAGGTTTAAAAATGTGACTAATTACTACATTCGCAAATAGGCTTATATTAACGAGTAATAAACGAGTATCACAGCCCCTCCACATTACAACGTCTTAGAATTAATAAAAATAGAACTTTTAAAAACCTAAAGTTTGCTTTAAGTGAGACTGAATCACACACACTGTCAAAGAAACTCAACATATCAACTGAGCTATAGCACTGAGCTTAAGCCGCTGACGTAATTATGTCATCATGAGAAATCAATGCATTGTTTTCTCATGATGACATAATTAGTTGTCATTAATAAAAAAAGTGAGACTGAATCACACACACTGTCAAACTGAATAACTTATCAACTGAGCACTCACTGCACATTTCACTGTTTAAGATAACATTACTTTAAAACATCCTGATATTATTTTCAAGGGCATAACCGGAATGAATAGATATGGGTCTTTTTAAAAATAAATGATTATTCTTATTTTTCTAAAAGAATTACGCCCATTGACGCCGCTGACTATTTCATCATCAGAAAACAATGCACTGTTTTCCAAAGATAACAAATTATTTATGTCGTAATCACGAGAAACCTGACTGTAAATAAACTATCAATTCATGGCACCTTAGGGCTTCCACATGGAAGAGACTAGTTTGTATCAATATAATATTGATTTAAATATCCATTGTCAATAAGCTCAATACCTCAGCTTGGTCCCAATTAGTTCCTTCTCGAAAGTATTGGAAATAGCGTTGACCATGGTGAGAGAATCCGTGATCATGGTGAGAGGATCGGTGACCATGGTCAGAGGATTCGTGACGATGGGGAGATTTGTTGTGACATTTGTGATGATCTATGAGCAGTAGGATGAGTCATATTAAATTAGCACAGTGATTACACCAGTCTGGGTGTACAGATTATTAACATATAGGTAAATAATAAGAAGTGTTGAAATGGTTTTGCTTCCATGACCTGCCACCTGAACACCTTTGGATGACCATTGTTAAGGTTATGGTCTGGGTCTGGATCTGTGTGTGTGTGTGTGTGTGTGTGTGTGTGTGTGTGAAGACTTACCCTCATGGGCCAGAGCCATCCCAGCCACGAGTAGAACAATCACACTGATCTTCATTGCAGTCATGATGAAGGATGAACCTGCAGCAGAGAGACACAGCTTACTGATACAATGAGAAGTGAGCAGAATCAAATGTATTTACAATGTGCTTTACATTACAGTGTAATAGCACATGTACATTAAACAATACAACATAATTATAATTACTATGAACATATATAAATCAATAAATAATAATAAGTATCCATGTATAGTAATTAATGCGTACATATATACATTTAAAACAAGAAGAAGAGAGAAGAGGAAGGAAGACAAATGAAGTCAGTGAGGTTAAAATAAAGGTTAAGGTGAACCTGGTTCTCTTGGTGAGCTTGGAGTTAAGGTCTTTGTCCTTCCTCGGTGTGGATAGTGATGATCATGGCAAAGTGCAGCCCTTATATACATAAATGTATGCTGTCAGGGTGTGTAGTGGACACGTGTGTCATCACGCGTTAACTATTTTAAATAGGTGTCAATTTCATGTTCCTTAAAACACCCTATGTTAATATTGATATTGTCACAAATGTACTGCTTTCCAAAGTTTCATTTTAAGCCCTGGATGTGTTACAATATAGAAAGTAACACCAACACAGCCAGGCTGCACTGCAAAAACTGCATCTTACTCCGTGTGATGATCTTGTTTTTAGATTTAAACTCTAGCTGGACTTAAATTCAAGTTAAATATAGTCACTAGATGGCTTATCTAGTGACTATATTTAACGCTCCTGTCGACCTAGGGTTAGGGTTAGCATTAGGGTTACAAAGTTAGAGAAGAGTGTTTTGCGGGTAATTATTGCAGGTTAATCCTCCTAAAATCAGGTTAATAATTAATAATTATTGTATTATTTTTTATTTTATTTTATTTTTTATTATTATTTAGTATTAACCCTCCTGTTGCCCTAGGGTTGAACCACGAGGCTACCTTTTGCAGGTCGTTTTGACCCTAGGGCGACAGAAGGGTTAAGTAACTATGAACTTATTTTAAGAAATCTTATCAAGTGAATTTCATTACTGCACTGGCAGCCAAATATGCTTGTTTTAAGCATAAACAAGCTTATAACTAATCTTTTTGCACATGTATTTGATAGGACATATTTTGCAGTGTTGAACTGTATATGTCACTGTTTTGTCTCATTTAACACTCCTGTTGTCCTCCGGGTCTCTTCTCACCTATGGACCTTTCATTGTGGGTCTGCCATCTGCAGACTAGGTACAGTCAGCCATTTGGAACCAACTTCCTGACACTCCTTGTCTGGATGATGCATTGTTACCATGCATTGTAACCCCAATATATGACCTGATAACCCATTAAAGTCAACAACACACAGCAGGGGAGAGGCTCTGTATGTTGGGGCTTCACACCTCCCTTGAATCACCCCCTCCCTGTTTACCCAGAGGTTCCCATGAACCCCCAAGGCCAACACCTAACCAAGCCTTTTAAGATAAGGCTAGCCAATCAATCCCAGGATCTGACTATAAGCCGAGTCCGCCTTCATCCCCCAGTTTGACCCCAATATATAACATGATTGTTGCCTATTGGTGGTCTCTGTGGTATGTTAATTCCTGGCTGGGTCTTTTTATCTGTCTATCTTTACCTTGCTAGCATTTATGCCTTGTCTTGTCAATATACTGGTGTGCTCTGATTTTGGTCATAATTCTATGATATGCTGATACTTGCTTATAGTTTATTTAGTCTATTATGCTCTTGTTAAATTATCCTTCAATTATTCAATAAACAATCTGTGACAACTTCATTCGCGTTTTGGATACTTTTTCTTCATGAGGAAGTTAGGGATCAGTCAAGATCATATCCTGTCATTCCATGCAGCCCTAGCCCAGTAAGAGAAGAATTACCAAGGTACACGGCATCTTCCATCATGCCTCATGCTCAAGCTCCAACTAGTGGAGTGCAACAACATGGCCATCAACACCAGTTTCCCTTCAACATGCATCCATGCATGTGTTAATTATGACAGCTAGATACCTAGCCGGTAGCCAGCTTTTAACCACAGGGCTGAATTCCTTTGATGACTGACCAATGAACTATTGGGCTTGGAAGTCATCTTTCCAAAGTGCCATTGCAGGCTTGGACCTTCCTGCTGAAGAGGAGATTGATGTTATTCAATATCTTGGCAGAGAGTTCTCTGAACATGCTCGCAGATTAAAGACAGTTAACATCAGGAACCCTACTGCTGGACTCATGATGACCTGGCAAAGACTAGAGGAATTGTATGGCTCTCCAGAGGCCATTGAGCTCTATTTTCTAAATTAGAGTATTTTCCAAAAGCAACCAACAGAGATGCGCAAAGGCTCTATGACCTCGGAGACCTACGCTTGAAGCTGCTAAGTTGGAAGACTACCTACTTGGTTTGTTTTATTTAGACACCTCCAGGGGAATAAGCACCATTATCACCAAACATACAAGAGAAGTGGATCTCCTTTGGATGAAAGTACAAGAATGACCATAATGTAGCATTTCCACCTTTCTCTGTGTTAGCCAGTTTTATACGCACTGAGGCCAAAGCAAGAACAGACCTTCCTTCACAAGCACCACCTGAGGGAAGACACAAGTCAGAGAGATATAGGCAGACAGCCACATCTGTACACACGACACAAGTCTACTTATCTAATAATGTACTTACTGCATCATTCATCAGAGTATAGAGGAACACAAGCATATTTTGAAGGAACAATTTGTATGTTTTCAGTGCTGCGCCTCTACTAATCACCTTGCTAAGGATTGCACTGTGGTTGTCCAGTGCAGTGAATGCAACAGCCATCATCATCTTTCAGCCCTCCATCCAGGCCCAGCTTCTTGGATGACCAACACGTCTCCCCCAGTTTTAGACCATGGTGGGGAGGGAGACTTGGTAGGGTGATCTAGTGGTCTGGGTGTTTGACTCCCAGCCGGAAGGTTCTGGGTTCAAGCCCCGGAGTTGGTGGATTACCTGCAAACATCCATGGGCAAGGTGTCTAACCCCAATTGCTCCCAGTGGTTAGGTGCTCCTTGCATGGCTTGCACCGCCATCGGTGTATGAATGAATGTGTGTGTGAATGGTGAATGTGAGGCAATAATGTACAGCACTTTGAGTGGCCAGTAGGCTAGAGAATTGCTATATAAATGCAGTCCATTTACATTTACCAAGTTAAACAGAGTTTCATTAGTAAGGTTCACCAAGACAATCCTGTTTTGGTCTCTACCACCAGCATGCCAGCAAGTTTATGTGTAGACAACCTGGGCCAACATATTTTTCTCTGCACCGTTGATGACCACAAGTTTGCGCCATCTATAGACAAAACATTCCTACAGATCATGGATAAAGAGTTCAATCAAGATGACTCCAACAGTTGGGTCATGCCACTGCCTTTCCAAGTGCCCAGACACAGGCTGCATAACAACAGAGAGTACATGCTTAACTGCCTCATCTCAGTCAGACGCACCCTAGAAAAGTGACCACTGATGAAAGCAGACTTCATAAAGTTATGGAAGACCTGTTTGCCAATAAGCATGCCAAAATTGCTCCACCACTTCAGGAAGGTGAGGAGTACTGGTACCTCCCACTGTTTGGAGTCTACCATCCTAGGAAACCTGACAAGAGCCATGTTGTTTTCGACTCCAGTGCACCGTATGATGTAGTTTCCCTGAATGATGTCTTTCTTACCAGGCCTGATTTTAACAATAGCCTTTTAGGGGTGCTGTTAAGATTAAGAAAATCAGTTGTAGCTGTTACTGCTGATACACAGCACGTTTCACTGCTTTGTGGCACTGACATTATCTCCGCTTCTTGTGGTATAGAAACAATGACCCCTTGGAACCACTGAGTAGTAGTGGCATTATTAAGCTCAGGATCTAACTCCTCAATGATCATTTCAGCTATTTCAATAGAAAAAACTGCTGGACAAAGCTCCAATTATCGGCTAAGGTAATAACTTGGCCTTACCAAAGACAAAACGTTTCCATCTTGAGCTGTCAATTTCAGGTAGGCTACAGCTGCGATCGCTTTCACAGATGCGTCTGTGAAGACACAGAGCTCCTGGTTCTGAGCGTCCAAAGGCGAGTAAGAAAAATATGAGCGAGGTATCTGAAGCTGCTACAAGTCCTGAAGTGAGTATCTCCATTCGGTCCATTCTGCCTCTCTGTCCTTAGGCAGAGGCGAATCCCAATCTTCTGCTTGAGAAGAAAGTTCTCTCAAAAGCAACCTGCCCTGTATGGTAACTGTAGAGACAAAGCCGAGGGAGTTGTAAAGACTATTCACTGTAGACAACACTACCCTTCGGGTAAGGAGCTTCCTGTCATCTGTTGCTTGGAAAGTGAATGTATCTGAAGCCATGCTCCAGGACATCCCAAGAATGCGTTGTATGGGAAGATCATCAGAGAAGAAATTCAGCTCTTTGATGTCCATTGCATGGTCATCGATAGGAAACACTTCAATCACAGCAGATCAATTATAAACTATTTTATGAAGCCGAATATTTGACACTGCAAGCATCAAATGGCCTCAGCATCTGTAGCAAAATACACCACCATACACAACATACACCTTGCCGGTGTGTGGACACTTTCCCCACGTTCCACAGTGCACCCCCTCTCACACACACCTAGTAAATTTGTACGTTGTTCGCACCGGCGGTTTGGGGTGTATAGGCCTGGGGGTTTGTAGTTTAGTTTGGGAATTTTTGTTTTTCGCTAGGCAACTCTTGAGAGTCTGTATTTGTGGTTGTTGAGTTTAAAAATGCCGATCAAACACTCTTTTTGTTAGCATCCTGTTTTTCCTCACCTGTACTCGCCGGCTCGTCACAGAGGATGAGAGCTAACAACATCTGAATGATTCTATATTGACACACATTTCATTGGCTGAACAGGATCGTTTTCATATAAGTATCAGTTTCATATGAATACACACAGTGTACACACACACATACACACACAACAGCGCCTTAACCAAACAATGTGTTTGCGTTAGTGCACGCATTGGTGCCACGCACTAAATTTTTAGTTTCAAATATTGTTGACAGAACATTTGATGCCTCACAAAATAACTTTCTATTCCAAAACCAAATTACACCTTAACCCTGCTGATGCTCTTAAAAATATCGTATTTGGCCACCCGGCGGTGCCATCTCATTGGTATGATTTTGTGTGTTTTTTAATTGGCATTACTGTGTGAATTTAATTATTAATTATTTATGTATTCATGCGCTTTTTAACCCTCCTGTTGTCCTCAGGTTTAAAACTCACAGCGTGTTGTGACAGCTGAGCACGTCATATGTCTGTATATATATATATATATATATATATATATATATATATATATATATATACACACACACTGTATATATAATATTTAGATAATTATCATATTGAACTTTTATCATTACAGTAGATATATCATGTCATGTCAACCATTATAGTAAATACTTTTTTTGTTTATTTTGAAATGATGTTATTGTTAACATTATTAACATTGATGTACTGTGTATCCATTACAAAACAAGTCAATTGATTTATAAAACACATTTACAAACAACCAGTGCTCACCAAAGTGCTGTACAAAATAATCCAAACATGAATTAAAAATCAATATAATTTAAATAGACAGGAACATGCATAAATAGAAAGATTAACATACAATACAGTTAAGCCAGTGGTTCTTAACCTGGGTTCAAACGAACCCCAGGGGTTTGTTGAGCCACTCTCAGGGGTTCGGCAGGGGTCAAGACACACACAGTATAGCCCGGTTCACACTAGCAATGTGTTTGGCAACACACAATTTCTCTTCGCCGTGTTAGATTACAAATATTTAGTTGCTTAGTAAAAATGTGTTACACAAAATAAATTCAGCCCACTCGTATTATTCGTCACGCTCCGCTTGGCCACATAGCCGCGGGAACTCATTGTACATAGGGGGTGGGCTAAAAGTGGGAGATTTAGAAAATAACAGGAACATAATAGTAACCGGCAAACTTTTTAATAAAAATAAATTATGATTTCTTCAAAACATAGGTATATATTATATACCTATGTTATATATTATATACCTATGTTATATATTATATACCTATGTTTTGAAGAAATCCTATTTTATTTTCCAATTACAAAGGGTTCGGTGAGTGCACTGATGAAGCTTGCAGAGTTCAGTACCTCCAATAAGGTTACGCATGAGTTAAGCATTAGGTGTCCTTAAACTGTTGAAAGAAGAAGGATGCCTCTTATATAGAGTACGAAATACTCCTACAATATTCAATAGGAATATACGATACTCTTCTACAGCTAGATATCATAGAAATGCTGAATTAAGGATTCAATGTGGTCTATTTTACAGAACTTAAATTAAAATGTAAGAAAATGAAACAATTGTAAACAAATCCATTACTGTAAAAGCCATGTACAATCAAATAAATTGTTCTAACAAACAAAGCCATGCTTTTATATTTATGGTTATTGAAATTGAATGAATAATGCATTTTGTAAGATATTGACATTTTGTACAAAGGCAATGCACATTAATACCGGTTTGTCCCACAGACTGCTGTGCCGGCTATGTGAAGACTTTAAAACAAATAAACTAAATATTGAGAAAGAAAGGTTTGAGGTAAGTTGATATTGAGACATCACATTCACCTGATACTGTATGTCAGGAAAACCAAACATTATGTATTTGTGTTAGTGCAGGAAATGGTAAGCGATACCCTTCGACAATGGTTACATCTATGTAAATACACTGAATATAACTAAACAAGCACAGCGATGTATTTAAAAATAAATATATAATGTTGCTACAATTTTAGCCTAGCAGAAATACATCACTAATTTGTGCCTCTTTATCTTTTCGAATCTATTCACATTTTGTAAGTACTGTAAAAAAAAAAAGGGATTTAAACATCTGAAAAAACGAGTCTTGACACACTTCATAATACTACCGTTTGTCTGTGTGAAGCATGTAGATCATAGATTAGCATAAAGATCATAGATTAATAAATAGGCTAATTTTCAAAACCTTTTAATAAAATCAAAATCGTATAAGCAGCCTACAGTACATGGCTCATCTGAAAACTCACAAAATAAAATAAACATGTTGTGGTCCAAAATCTACAAGTACTGTACAATATTTGTATGTTATTTTGGAACAATTCTAACCCTCTCGCTGTCCAATCAGTAAAGATGAACCAGTGCACTACATTTTGTGCCAGAAGAGGGCGCCAACCACAACACAGACATATGATGTGCTGCAGTTTTCGCCATCTGCTGGTAGTTTGAAACCCAAGGACAGTGAGAGGGTTAACCCTTGTGATGCCCTTAAAATCTAGTCTTGATCCACCAGGCCACGCCTTTTGATTGCATATGATTGTATGATTCTTTTTATTGTCATTGCTGTGTGTATTTATTTCTTTATTAATTATTTCTTTATGTATTTGTTGTTTTATGTGCCTTTTAACCCTCCTGTTGTCCTTGGGTTTCAAATTTACACCTTGTTGTGCCAGCAGTGCACATCATATGTCTGCTGTAGAATTAAGTTTAGCGCCCTCTATCTGCCACAAAAAGCTAGTGATTTGGGTCAGTTTGACCCTGAGGACATCACAAGGGTTAAACTACTACCTGGTAATTACTGGGTACGTAGGCTACTGTATAAGGCATATTTTTTTGAAATTTGTTATTACTGGGTATTTTACAAATAATATAGACTTTAACTGCGATATCAAATTCATTGTACCTCTAAACATAATTATAGGTTACTTAATATTACTTATGGGTATGATACTATACTAACTAGTTATTTCTGGATAATTTATATACTGGAACACAACAGATTTATATTCATTGCAGCCTTTTTTGCCTGTATGTAAACTGTTGTGAAGTCCGCCCATGAACTCACGCAGAACACGCCTCCTCATTTCCTTTATATACTGGCGCGGTGCAGTGGTTGCGCCTTAGCTGTGCTGCGTGCTACGCTATACCTGTGTGTGTGTTAACACGACTCTGTCTGCATGTAAGCTTATTTGCTTTACCCTTGCGCCTGTTGATTCTTCTTAGTTTGTTTAATGCCATTAGTGGTAAATTGTTTGTTTAGTCATTTGAAACATTGAGTAGAATGTGATTGATTATATTACTACCCACATTGTAATGTTTACTGTGCCAGACCAAACTCAATTGTTTTTAGTTTAGTGCTTTTATACACTGTTTTATAATTGTATATAATGTAAGAATGCAACAATGTTTGGGACGTTTCCCATCTGCTCTCATGTTGTTGTCATGTCTCGTGTTGTCTTCACTGCTTTGCTTCCTCCTGTCATCGTCTTGACAAAGGGTCCTCTGCAAACAGCATCCATGTTATAATCCCGTAATACATTAAAAGGGGATGTATGTTCCTTCATGCTTGTAATATTGAATGCACATGTTCACGGCGAATACAAAGTTCAGACTGAAAGAAGGGATGAGTGGTTTTGTCACACTTTCTGTAACCTGAGGAAGGGCTACAGCCATCCTTAGCTGTTGACAAAATAGCAAATTTCTCCTGAACTATGTAGCTTAAACATCTTGGACATACAGTATATCTCATTTCCAAATGCTTCACATTTGATAAAATAATTCCTCTTGCTCAAAGACAACAGGAAGTTACATGTAGTAATCTAGTTTGTGTTCCTTCTGAAATTGATACAAGTTTACCAACTATTTAAAATATATATTTTACAACTAATTAAACTCCTATATATCTTTATCCTAACTACTCAAACTTTGTCATATAGTCGCAGTGCAAAGGGCAAAGACAAGAACAATGGTAAAAGAAATAAACCAAGCTCCAGTTCTAGTTCGGACGATGATGAGGTGTGTGGTTCTCATAGCATCAGTGTGGTTAATGTGATTGGGAGAAGTCGGTAGACCTAGAGGCCAAATGGTTTGAATATAGAACACTTTAGTATTTGAATGTATGTTTAGGTGTAGATGTGGGAGAAGTACAAACTTACAAAAGTATTGCATGGACCAGAAATAGCAGAGGTACTGCCCTCATACAGCTTGTTTCAGATGTCATCACTTACAGATGTTAACCGTCATGATGTCCTTCCACTCAAAATGACCCAAATCACTAGCTCCTTGTGGCAGACAGGAGGCGCCGGGCCGAGATAGTGAAGGCAAGGCATGGAGAAAACCACACTTGGCCATCAGCGCTTGGTACCGGAAGGTGGGGGCCTGTCTGAGCGGCTTCATTCTGGGGGCAGCGAGAGGGCGCTGGTCCAGGTGGCTGGCTGACCCCCACACGACCCTGGGTAAACACAGAACCATCTCTCTCATCTCTCCTCGTACATCCTCCCTTTGTGTCTGCCTGTCCATCTCTCTCTCTCTCTCTCTGTCTCTCTCTCTCGCTCATATATAAATATATTTACACACACACACACACACATCTCTGACTCTTGCTTGCCCTGTGCTGTGTATGTGTGTGTGAGTGTGTGCGTGCACGTGTGTATGTGTGTGTGTGTGGCGTGTGTGTGCGTGTGTGTGTGAGAGTGTGTGTGTATGTGAATGTGTGTCTGTGTGAGTTTTAGGTGTGTGTGTCTGTGTGTGTGTGTATGTGTATTTGAATGTGTGTGTGTGTGTGTGTGTGTGTGTGTGTGTGTGTGTGTGTGTGTGTGTGCGTGTGTGTGTGTGTGTGTGTGTGT
>JAODUG010004009.1:2500-10866 GCA_027564795.1 Aphredoderus sayanus
AGTCCCTTGTCTGAATATTTCACTGTAATTGCGCAAATTGCTGAAAATCACCATCTGTAGGCTGCTTAGTGACGTGTGTGCTCTATAGTAGAATGTCAGAAATAAACACGGTTATCTCATTTCAAATGTGAGCGATGACGAAGAGCATTAGCGTTACTGTGGCGATCTACAGTACGTGATTCAAATGTTTCCGTCTTCCCTCTGAGCTGCCGGCTGAATCCTATCGATTTCAGGCCATGGTGGCTAATGTACAACCCAGGGCTGCAACACCGAGCCTTATCTGCGCCCCTCTCCCTCTGCTTTCGCTGTGTATCCTGCCCGTCTCTCTCTCTCTCTCTCTCTCTCTCTCTCTCTCTCTCTCTACTTATCTCTTCCACAGCAGGATTGTACAAGAATCTCCGGCACTGGGAATTGAGGCCTCTCTCGTTCTCTCTCGGCCGCCCGCCACAGCGCTCTCCTTGCACGCCGCTTTTATCATCATCTCAGCAGCTCATCAGTACGTCCGACACACATGCACGCGCAACGCCGAAACACACACACACACACACACGCACACACACACACACACACACGATATCATAGAGTGAACAGCCTGGCCAAGCCCTCGAGCAGAACATCTCCGGAGAGAAGTCACTTTTTACATGGGGCGCCTAGTTGCAGAGATGGGCCGAAAGAAAAGGTAAAAAAAAAAAAAAAAAAAAAATATTAAAATGGAATTTAAGAAAGGGGGATGCGGGGGATGATAGGGTTTTCAACACTTTCCCTTCTCCTCCCCGGTTACTAGCTCCTACTCCCTCATTGACGCTTCTGAGATGCCACAAATGGAGTGATGAAAGGCGTAGCGATGTAATGCGTTGGGGAATGCAAAACAGAAGGAACAGGGTTAGGGGTGGATATCACAGAACATTAATAACGTGTCAGGGAATGCTGAGCGCCATCGTACGTACTTACAAATTAAGTGTACATATAAAGTGTCCCCAGTTTCAAAGGATGCAGTGTTTTTCAAACATACCATGGAAACATAATCAACCATGAGCACTATAGAAATTGATGCATATTTCATGAAGCTAAAAAAATAAAAGTTTTAAAGTTTTAAAGTTTATAAATAATTTTGCGACTCCCCCAAAATAACCCTGTGACCCTATGCGGGACTTCAATAAAAACTTTTTTTTATTGCATATTCATCGAATACAAAAAGTTCTTTTTTTAATTACTTTTTCAAAATCCCTAATCCACCGTTTTATACGAGGTTAGAAAGCACTTTCATTCGCCATCCAGTGCTGAACTGTGGAGCTATTTCTGTTTGATAGATGGGAGGGTTTGGAGAGCCAGCCATTGTTTGCATCAGGGGTCTTTCAGTGTCTGCATATATGCGGAGATGTCCGCCTTGACATAGAAGTCGAGACTCCTAATCTTCTTTGGTCTTTGAGCGAATGACTTTGAAAGTCACTATCGGTTTCAAACAACCCCGAACCCTTTCAAGGAGGAAGGAATAAAATGTCAGTTTCCGCTATCTCAAATACTAACTGTTCAAACCATCCTGGTGGAAACAATGTGCTCACAGCACTGGCATTAAGAAAGCTTCAGGAACTTTTAAAGTCAGTGCAGTGAGGTTGTAGAAGGAACACTTCTACAACCTCTGTCCCCCAACACAAACTCACACCTCCTCTCCCTCCAGTTTGATTAGGGAACATATTTTTCCTTTTCTTTTCTGTGTTCATACATTATCTTATTATACTCTAATGGTTTTTCTCATTTAGAGCCCAGTGCTGCATAGCTGCTCATGGAAATTAAAACTTTTCGGTTTTGTGACAGAGATTATCTGGAGTTGGAGGTCAAACATAATAGCTTCCATTTAGTGGGAAAATAGATATGATTATACTGCACGTTGCACCCCGTTCAACTTTTGTCCTCAATCTAAACTGCGCTACTCCGATAGCTGTGGCCTCATTACGCTCCAACAAAAGACCCTGCTCGGATAGCTAAGACTTCAGTTTGGTATTTTTTTTATCATACAGTATAATACACAATTTTGTTTGGTAGGAAGAGACTACTATGAACTAGAGATGTTTATTGACACAATTTCTTTCTCGCTAACTTGTTTTGTGATATTTGTTACATGGGCTATAGCTCCAACAAAGGCTCTTTGTTAATGTTGGATAAACAAATAAATTAATATTTGCAATGTACCAGGAGATTAACTAAGGATTTGGGGCGATTTTGTGTGCGCATCTGAATTTCAATGTGTTATTGGTTGATCACCATCTGCAAGCACTCTAATCTACCTTGGATTACAGGAAGAACTTGTACTTCAGACAGATGAACACACAACAAGCTCTGGAATCTGTGTTTTCTGTTGTGAAAATGCATGCACAGTTTTATGGAATGTGTGTCAACATTTGAAGGGAGAGCCATTTGGGATTTCAGTTAAACAACAGAATTTTTCTCATGAAAACAGGTACTGAAAATTTAAACATAACTCATTCGAACCCAAACAGGATTAATGTGAATATTTAGGGAGCCTTAGGGAGAAACTATTACACTGTTTTAAAGAAAATACAAATATTTAATTTTCATGTATTTTCTTTTTTTTTTTTTACACCCACTTAAATTGAAAACAGGTTTTTGGTGTTGATAAACAATTCTTGTCCTGCAAACAATGTTTGTTTTAGTCTGCACTTGATAAGTGAGCACTACTAAACAGACAGCTATGTAGCTATGCATGTAACCACCTCCATCCCAAAACTAGACAAAAGCTCAGGCAAATAAGGTTCTTGGTCCACCAGAAACAACATTTACAGGATACGGTGTAACGTTGGAGGAAGGGGGTTGTTTGAACTTTTCCAGGCAAGCTATTTGAAATTTGATTTTCTGATTGTTTTTTAACCACGGTATATAATTCAAAAGTAAACGGTATAAAGTAAAATGCTACAGTTTTTAATAAACCCAAAAAGTAAATTGGAATAAATCACATGAGACCTTGCTTTGACATTTTTTTTTTATGTTTATTGTTGGATTATTGGCATGTTTGTGAGAGTGTGTGAACGTATGTGTGTATATTGGATTCTAACTGCATTGTGTACAACACCTTTCATATTTGGCCATGTATTTTATGTTACTTTATAATGGACCATTTTTTTGGTTACAATGACACAGAATTACCATGGTTTTCAATCTAAATTATTACCTCCAGTTTATTTATAGACATGAGATTTTATCAATATCCAAAAGTGGAAAAAAATGAAATAATGGCAAACAAAGAGAACTCGGTTTCCACATCTGCTAAGGCGGTAGCTGTCAGTCTCTCACTGTGTGATATAACCATGTTTTCCACAAGACTCTAAAGAGAGCTTATGGTAACACAATATCACTGTAGTAAAGACCCACCAAAATGGAAAGCACACAAGTAAATATAGATTTATATATATAGTGTTTATATTCATTTTGAAGCTTTTTAAAATAGTACAGTAAACACTTCTCACACATGATAGAAACTACTTGACGCTTCAGAATCAAAGGTGTAGGCTAAAATACTGTCTGAGCCAATGGTACGTTTTAAAAAAAACGAAACAACAAAAATAAATTTGAACTCTGAATTTTAAAAGAAATGCCTATAATCTTTGCTTCCAAAGGTTTTGAAGTAGCTCGTAGTTGAGACACCTGACCACACGAACAGAATAGAAAAAGAGTTAATTCTAAAAGTGGTATTGCATTTGGAAAATGCAGAAAGATTCACCTGTACAACTTGGCATCTGTCTTTGAGGGCAAACGCCTAAAGGGCTCAGTGGCGGTTATTCCCAGTTTGGCTCTCCTCGTCGATTTGTCTGTACGAACATTTTTGATTTCTCTCCTGTCTTTGTACATCAGTGCTGTAAACAGGCACACGCAGAATGGAGATTATTGTGGCAACATTACCCTTGATGGGTAATGGTGACGTAAACGTCTCTCCACCGATTCCTCTCTTTTGCTCATTTTCGTAGTCCTCCATAGTTATGTTTTCAACACGTATCTCAGTCCGGCTGAGAGCAGCAGGGTCCTTCCATATAAGGCTGTCTGTCTACACGCCCGTGCCCATGCGCTTCCTAACGCACTCCCAAAACCACGGCGTTTAAGGGTGTACTGTCTCCAACGCCCGGCAGTGTTCCAAGGGATTCCCGCAAAAAAAGGAATACCTAATTCTTTCCGGGAATGACGCCCTTAAAGTTCCTCGTTTAGTTTCTGTATCTTTTTTTTTCTTTTTTCCTTTTTTCTTTCTTTTAAATTGGTTCGACTGGGTGTGTGTATGGGGGGGGGGGCAACGTGGTGACGTGGGCCGCTAAGGAAACGGAGTCGAAAACTTGACGCTCTTTTTGGCCTTGGCCGTGGCACGGGCTGATTGTGCAAAGTCACGCGGTCTCTGGGATGTCCACGCGGAAGGAGCTAGCAAACCCTTTTCCTCGCTGCAAGCAGAGAACACAGCCTGGTTAGGGGTCAAGTTTGTCTGGGAGGGGGAGACAAGAACACAACAGTGCAGGCCTAAATGACCTCATTCACACAGCGTTAGATGGTTGACACGCACGCACGCGCACACACACATATACAAAGACACAGACACACACCAACACATATATACACACATATGCGCACGCACACACACACACACACACACACACAACAAGGTAAGGAAGTGTCGTATCCCATGCCCCAGTCAGTGCTCCATTTCAATTCACTCAGTTAAATGGCTCGTGGATAATGGGGTGGGAACAGCAGCCGGTGAATATTGCACAGCCAATTTATTGAGTGCGACAACAAAGGTGGTGGAGGAGGGGAGTGGTGTCGTAGTTCAACTCCAATGGGCCACACCTCTAAGAAACCCCCCAATCCCAAAAGTACTACTCCTCATGAACCCTCGTCCCACTTCAGCTCTTTCTCACACGTCGTTCCTTGTCCCGCCCTCACATTCCCCTGACTTTGGCTGTAGGTGCCCACCCCTCCTCTAATACCACCCCCTCGATGGCATACTCTCCCAGGCTGGGTCGCTACCCTGCACAAAGGGAGTCTGTGTGCATCACTGGCTGAATTGATCAGATTAGCTTGTTATTATCTAGCCCCCTTTCCTATCCTTGCCCTGAGGAATTAGCATAAGGGGCCACTGTGATCTAGTTTAGGTGGGAGAGGAACAGGGAAGGCGGTGAGGCTGTAGCTTGCCTCGGCTAATAAAGGTATACTTTAACAGGGAAGTGATCGCATGCGATGGAGCTTCACCTAATTATAGCTATATGGCTAGCTCCTGTATTGATCCCCTTGAAGGGAACAGGAAACTAAGAGCAGCTATGTAAAACACTGAACAGTAAATGTCTCGAGCACTCAAAACCATGGATGTTTACTGACTGAAAAGATAGAGAGAGAAATCAAATGTGTGCAATTGATAACTCGTTGGCTACGGCTCATTAATCTTTTCTTTAAAAAAAATTGTTTTGATTAAATGGAATAATTATTGAAAGATGGAAAAAAAACTAACATTCTCCGTGCCTCTTCTAGAAACATGCTGGGGTATTAAATGATGGCTCCAGTGAACCAGCGGGACTCCGACAGTTTGATAATTCCTGCTAGTTGTGTTGATGAGAGGAGGCGGCCTCTTCAGGCACCACATGACAAAATTATAATTAAGCATTATCGCCAAATTGCAGTGATTGAGGATGTGTCTCTTTGTGGCCTTTAAATGGGAGTTTAGAAACAGCCATTCCTTGGGAAGATGTACCATTCTTCGCCTTTTCTCTCAATTATCTAAAAAAAGAAAAATTGAGTTTTTGATCCTCTGCGCTAACATAATGACGTTCTCCTGATGAGAATGAGGCGTTAAGCTCACAGCCTGGTGTTCATTTGAACAGATTAAAAACAGCTATTTTTCATTTCCCCCGGTCTCCACCAGAGAAGAAGATTCCATCGTATTAAAGGAGCCATTTTTTTCATAATGAGAAAGACCTTCCTTAATACTAACATCTCCACCCACTTCAAAGCAACCTTATGGATCATAATAGCTTTTGGCACATTTAATTCGAAGAGACCCACAGGCCAGTTGCGGGGGGGAGTGAATTGAAATAGAGAGACGGCGGGTTGTGATAACACATCACCACAGGTAGTCAGAAATAATGGAGAGTGCTTGACAAAGAGGGAAGAGTTAGTTAAACACTCACAAGAGGTTGGGCGGACAAGGGTCAAGACTGGAAAGGAATTTAACGCCACTGCCAGCCAGCCGGTAGAGAAATTTGAATCTTTATTCATCTATCTAATAGCCTATGTGTCAGTCAGATTAGAAGTGTTAGCTATATTAGCTAACATAGAATACTCACTCAAATAAAATGGGTTAATGAATCAGTCAGATTAGAAATGTTAGCTATTTTAGCTAACATTGAATACTCACTCAAATAGGCTGGATTATAAGGCAGCCTGGCGGCGTTAGGCAGCATTGTCTCCAACTCTTTCCTCTCTAGCGAGCCGTGGGCGGGGTCGTGGTTGACTTGGTGAGGATGGAGATGGTGGTTTTGGAAGTGGTTGTGGAGGAGGTGTTGGTGACTTAGAGGTGTCTCTTTGCCAAAGGTGGAGAATGACTTATCGGCCGTTTGCTCTGGGCTTTCAAATACCTCTGTGTCCGGGACCGAGTCCATGCCAGGCACGTGCAGGTTGCTGCGGTAGTCTGGGCCCTGGCGCCCGTCCGAGGGCACAAAGGTGGGCATCCAACAGCGGTCAGAGTGTCCCAGGGCCTTACACTCCTCCGTGCAGTTGGAGAACAGATCAGCGCCTAGCGGATAAAAGAGGGCAAAATATGATATACGTTAATGGTCTTAGATACAGTATGTCAAATGGCATTACTGGTGTGCAGCAAAGAATAAAGGGAACTATAGGCTGGAGATACAAAGGTATACACAAACACGTACAGTCAGAACAGACAGCCAGCAAAGAGCTGTGACAGAACTCAAGACAAAGTGTACGAGCATGGGTCTGCTTCATAATGCAGTAAATCCGCGTGGCGGGGTTCTCTGTTTCATCATAAGATCAAAGTTGCCCACATCGTACCAAGACAAACCCTTGCTGCTAACACACACACACACACACACATGCATGGACTGGGTGTGTAGGGAATGGTGGGTCAATAGAAACTTTTACGTTAAAGCCTTGAACTCACAGGCTCTTGAATAATTTCAAAGTCTAATTTGATGTCTTTTATCACAGAACAGTTTGACTCTTGAAATTAATGGAAAAACACTAATAGCCTATGCCATTGCAAGAATAAAGGCTCAATACAATACTGGTAATTATGGTTTTTATAAAATTATGTTTGGCAAAATGGATTCATTCTAAACTCCCATTCAATAGTCTGAGAAGAACCATTACAAACTCAAATAATTCAAAATTCAAATTAAAAGTTATTCTACTTAGGCACCCCATACCATAGGCAAGCGGTAAATGCTCACTTCCAAACCAAACCTATAGCATATTTAATTTGACCTGTTATCTCTAGTGTACCTATAGTCCGTTGCACACTATACATAGAGTGGAGGCAGAGTTGAAGGGAACCTGAAGCAGAAGCATTTTCTGAGTTTCTTTGTCCACCATGCTTTGCACACTGCCGGCGGATGGCCGACGGATTTTACCCACCCTGCCACCTCCATACCCTCAGTCATTTGCTCATGATATAAGTTGCACCGCATTGAATGTGCAGTATAAACATGATATCATTAACATTTTAGGAGGGTATGTAGAATCACAAATATATGACAATTCTTGCAAAAAGGTTATATTATTACAACATTTTCCCACAGACAGATGGGTGAAATGGTAGGGTAATGTTTAATTTAAAGTAATTATTTATAGTGTATTTCTGCTTTATGCCCTAATGGATTTCCTGTAAAAACGCTTCAAAAAGTGGTAGCTCTGCCTGTATGGGCTTAATACAGATATATTATGTAAATCACCTCACTACCTTTGTCACACCTAGACACTAGATTATAAAAATGAAAGCATATGAAAACATTATGTTATATAGTTTTAGATTGTAGCTTTAAAGGTGGGGTCAGCAATTGTAACATCTAGTCAAAATCAGCAAATATCTACTCACAGTCATGTGTGCGAACAGAAACAATTATCCTGAATATGGGGGGAAAAAGTGGGGCAGACCACACCACATAATACTATCCTAGCCTTGGAAATGTGTGTTTTTCAATTGGCATTGCTGTGTGTATTTATTT
The DNA here is from genome assembly GCA_027564795.1 of Aphredoderus sayanus. NCBI lineage: Eukaryota > Metazoa > Chordata > Actinopteri > Percopsiformes > Aphredoderidae > Aphredoderus > Aphredoderus sayanus. The sequence goes on from JAODUG010004009.1 coordinate 10,729, forward strand.
CTTTATTCATTATTTATTTATGTATTTGTGTTTTTTTATGTGCCTTTTAACCGTCCTGTTATCGTCGGGTTTCAAACTCACACCTTGTTGTGCCAGCAGTGCACATCATATGTCTGTGTAAACTGTAGAATTAGGTTT
>JAODUG010004010.1:0-10865 GCA_027564795.1 Aphredoderus sayanus
CTCTCTCACACACACACACACACACACACACACACACACACACACACACACACACACAAATACACAGAAAGCTTTAGTTTGTTGTCATGGACACATTATTCAAAACCCCATATGATCTGTGTCCATGGCAACTGAGTGCTGTTCAGTGCACCAAAATGGATTGGGGATGGTCTGGAAATGCTAAGGAACCCAAGCATTACATAGTTTATAGTGAAACAAAAACATTTAATTTATTGTTTTGCTTTCATGATTTTACAGGTAGAAATGTAAGTGAAAGTATAAATTTGAGGTTGTGTTGCACGCACATTTGCAAGTATGTGATTCCATCACAATAAAGAATCCATACTACACATTGCAGTATGGATTCAGAATGTACAATATTTTAATCCAATGACAGACAGCCACACACTGTATCTGTTTACTTTGATGCCATCAGAGTATTTTGTACCTTTGGAAAAACAATGCTTGGTCATCACTTATCTGTCCCTGCAGAGGTACAGGCTGAACCTTTTCCTCTTACAGTACCAAGGGGGAAAATTCACACAGGTCTGTTTTCCATACAACCTAGTGTTAACTACTCGTGTCATGATGCAGTCATGTTGTTAGGGTAGGGTTTGGGGCACTGAAGATGCGATCAGATTTATTTATTTATTTATTTAATACTTAATTATGTTTTTGCAGTATTTTCTGTGACATGTACATTATATCCCATGACATAATGAAATTGTCAACAAAACATACTTTTTGAATACCTTTTAAAAACATCATGCATGCGTATATGTACAGACTGTACATAATAAGCAGCCAGAAAGGACAGAATGGCTTTAGGCAGGGTTGTTGCAAACCACAAGTAATGTGGAATGTTTTTCTGATTATTCAATCATCTATATGACTAGTTTAGACCATAAAATGGCAGTAAAACATTAAAGGAATTACGATAATTGTAAATGCTCATATGTCATATTGAAATTGTTTACCCATCAGTTTATCCTGCTGTCTAGAACATTACTTTTATACATTTTATAATCTGGAACAAAGACATTTTGTTTACATTTTTTTAACAGGATATAGCCTACTGGATCACTTACTAATAAACCATAACTAATCATATACATCTAAAATATAATAGATGAAACGATTATTTTTCATTAACTGATATTCAATTAATTGTCTCACCAATTACTGATTTCACTTGCATATGCATGTATGAAATACACATGGAAATATCCCTGCCCAAACGGTAGGGTTTAGAATCACATGATAGTGTACCAGGGATTGAGGATAATAACCAGTGACTATTTAGTCCATAAAGCTAACACAGCAGGAAGGGGTTCTCCTTCATCAGAGCACTAGACGTCTCAGGCTGCCAGTGGTGTAAACACAGTCGCAAAGGGACAAAGGTGGAGAGGCGAACACACACGCACCAACATTTGGACCTCCTTCAGGGGTTGTGCACCAGAGGTATAGGCTTCTTACACATTAGGGAATTTGTGTGTGTGTATATTTTTATTCATCTGTGTGTCCTGAGTATTTTTACAGTTTGTAGCTATAGTAGTGTAGCTCTCTTCTCATTAACAACTCCAGAGATATTTCAAAGCCTATATCAGCATTTAGAGCGTCACTAAGCAGCTCTGCTTAGTAAGCAAGCATTCTATTATAACACAAACAGTGAAGTCGTACACTGATAATAACCTTGCTCTTAGGAGAGGCATAATTTAGCAGGGCTAAAATTAACATGTTAAGATCTTCATTTATGAAGCATAGTATGCCTAAATTTCCCAACAGGCAATCATGTGGGTGGTAGAAGACTGGGTCCAGCAGAATGCTGATCTAAACTCTGGGACAACCAGGGAAATATGAATGAGGTAGGTTAAGTGCTCTCTTGATGGTATTTAACCAGTAAAAACCTCCAATGCAGTTGATGATGGCAGACAGTACAGCAGCAGAGTTATTGAATGAAGATCAAGTCTTGAATGGTAGTGAAATGCTCTCGTGCTCTTCAGACACAAGACAATCAACAAAGTAGTACACGTAAAAGGAAAGTAAATACTGTGAAAGAGAAAAATGGAACACATACAATAAACTTATGAAATATTAGAATAATTGTATAAAATATGCTGACTGTTGTTTCAAGTGACAGAGTGACATGAGGTTAAGTTGGTGTGCACAGGGAAGTTGTGGCAAGCGTTCAGCCTAATGGATCGCGGGGAAACGCTGTCTCCCAACCTGCTGGTTCTGTTGTGCAAGCTTGTGTACCATCGTACAGGCATACAGGTGTGAGTGTGTGCGTGTGTGTGCGCGTGTGTGCACACGCACAAGTCCAAACAGTGGCCCAGTGGGCCAAGAGGTCTGGTCAGCCAGCTGAACTGAATAAAAATTCTACAAACCAAATAATAAAATGTACTCTATATGACCACAATATGGCCTTTAAGAGCTTGGGGCATATGTTCAGAGAGTCAGAAAGCGATAGTGCTGAAACATTATGCTGAAAGATTAACATAATACACTTTTCATTTTCATAGTCCATAATTCTGTATGTGTAAATAGCAATAGCAAAGGGGCACACAAACTCTTACGGACCATAGCGTATAGTGTTACCATACATATGCTGAGTAGCATATGTGAACACTATACACTATGGTCCAGTTTGCAGACATGTGATGTGAGCCATACACTAAAGGAACTGGGAATGTATCTGTCCTAATCCCAGTGAGGGGTTTTAGCAGATCTCCTGCGGTCCGCATGATCGCCCATGGTGTCTGGTGGGCCCAGGAACTCCGGAACTGGACAAAGAGAAGCCGAGGCCTGTTTGCTTAGAGCCAGACTTTCACACCAACGGGAGGAACTCAACTAAATAATTGTTAACAAAGCCAGCAGAGATGACTGCAGCCCTTCCTCTCCCAGTGGTATGCGAAGACATCACATAACATCAAGAGCAAAACAACAAGCCAAGCGGAAGAACGCTGCGTGTCGTTGCGGAAGCTGAACACTCCATGTGTCTGTAAAATAAGAATGTGAATACATGCTGAAAGGAAGCTATGTACTGGAAGGAAGAACGTTTATTTCCTGGATCCTCCATCCATAACGTGCATTTCAGCAATTAGCCCATATTGTTCAGAATATGTGTAATCTTCATATTCGACAGTAATTATGTGAATGAATTAAGTCGTTATTTAAGTACATACGTAATTCAGTGTCAGTGACTGTGCCAACCTCAAGCCACAGTATATACAGCACAACCTAATTTCATTATAGCATTTCCTGGACCTAACAGAAGCCTGTGTGTTGTTGGGCTGATGGGAGCGTCCAGCGCAGCGTGAGCTAATCTGGGCCGACAGCTGACTCAGCACTCCCTGTTGTGTGTATGTGTGCTCACTCAACAACGTCCTTATTCCTGACGACACAACGCAGCCTCAGGGCCTGAACACCCCTCGCAGCCATCTGCAAATCCTCCACCCCACCCCACACTCAACTGCCAGTCTGCCATCACTCTGTTGCTCTTTACTGTACAAACAAATGGGTGTAGAATTATTGTGATAGCAGTTTGGGGGTACAAGTAGTGGAATTTATCTTGCAGTATTGTAATGTACTGTACTGTATGTCTACTACAGTACTATTTATGTGTCTGGCCAGATACATCAGCACCCCTTGATTTTTAGAAGTGTCACACTGATTTAAAAGCTTCTTTTTTTTTACTGTTAAATACTTAATCGTACATTTATCAATAGTTTTCTTCTGATTTATTTGAAACGTAATACTGGTGGTGTACGTAATACTAAGTGGTTAGCCTTGAGTTGGGGAGTTGGTTAAGTTTAGGCTGTAGCATAGAGGGGGCAGATGCCAGTTTATCGGAGGGTCAAGACATATACATTCACAGTTCACAAGACGTTTTATTAAACTTTTGGGGTGATCTGCCCCAGTTGGGTTAGTCTAACTCTTGTCTTCATACCTGGTAGGTCTACTCCGTGTTGCCAGGGTTAAGAATGCCCTGCCCTTGTTTTCCCACTGATAAACGCTTTTCATTGAAATTAAATTAAAGTATATGAAGAAACTTATCACTTGTGGTATTAGGTAGGGTGGTGGCACTGTAGGTTCGCGATGTAGGGTTGTAATGTACAGTAAGAGTAAGCTCTGGGTAATTGATTGACTGACATGAAAATGACACAAATTAGGTACCTGTGTGCACATGCGCAAAATGTGTGTCAGCCTGACTGTTTCTCAGGTGCAGCAGCTTGGCCATGCAACATACTACATTGAGGTTTGAGAGGTTCTGAGTCACCAGTGGGACTAAACGGCAAAGGTAACCACAGTGAACAAACGCTAAATCCATGAATAGGACTAGACTCAATAATAATGCTATCTTTAAAGAAAAACAGCTTTTAGGCCCAGTCACTATCTAGCGACATGCAGAGGCTTAGTCACTGTGGCTGGTCTGATTCAGCTTTCCGCATGCTCAGACTCGCCTGAGACAGTAATCACACCACCGGCTTCTCTGCTACCAGAACCTTGGATACTGGAAACCTGCATTCCCGCACCTGCCTCAGGCATACACTGTTCACTGCTCTACTCATGCACTCTGAGAGATAGGAAGGGAGAAAGAGTGTGCAGGGGAGTGAGAGAGAGAGAGAGAGAGAGAGAGAGAGAGAGTGTACAAGTCACATAATGAGACAGAAACAAAGATGTACAGTACATACACCAAACTTAACCAGAAAGTTTGGTCTACAACCCATACAACCCTACAACCAATACAGTTATAGGCGCATGGAGGGGAAAAGTGAAAACAAATGAATGCAGTGAAACAATGAATGCCAGAGGGCCAAATGACAATACTCTACACACACGTTCAGACTTTATGAGTTCCAGCAGCAAGTAATATGGGGCAGATGATCTGATGTTCTTTGGTGGGGGAAGGGGGGGCAGAGTACATGCCATCGTCTGCACCTGTATGCTAGCGTACATGGGGAGTGTTCAACATACTGGCTGTGGTTGAAAACTTGAAAATTGTGAATTGCAAAGATGCAGGGCTTTACCGTCCAGAATTCTACTCGTACTAATTCAAAAGTGTGTCTAAGGTCTTTCTGTAACTACGTGTGAAACTTTACATGTGACAAGTTGAATGTGTTTACACACCAAACAAGTAGGACATTTTGTGTGTGCTGTAATCGAATTGTTAAACTAGCAACAGGTTTTCAAAGTTGACACTCCGGGAATGTGTGTCTGACATTCAAAAGACTGAGGCTAAATGAAAGATTCTGTCCTATAAGCATATGGCTTCAACATTTTATTTTCTGAAATGGACATTTTAGTTCGGAACTTTTATATCTCTAAACAGGCAGTTTGGTCAGTGGAGGTCAGTGCTTGGAGCAGCTGGAATGCCAGCAAAGCTGACAGGTATGTACATATCGGAATGTGCTTCTCAGACACACCTGTGGGGAACACGCCCACCAAGCCTTCCCTCTCTCATCCCACTGGCTGATCTCCCCATGATTGACATCTCAGAGAACTATTTGGCTCTAATCCACAGGCCCTGGGGGGGGAGGAGGTGTGGTGGGTTCTGGATTTGAACCAATGGCAGCTGGGAGATATCTCAGACTCAGGCGGGGCTGCCAGTGAAATAAAACTCATCAATGGGGTGTGTCTCAAAACTGTGTTGGCTGTCTAACAGTGAAGTACTGCTGCAGGAAGCTACTTTTACTGGCCTAATGCACACTATCTATTGACCATACAAGGAACCAAGCTTTTCGGTTTTTAACCTCTAGCTCAGGAGAACTGCATTGTGGTATGAAAAGCCAGAGAAGGGACAATCCTTCTATCAGTGTTTTACACCTGCCGTGGTTGCCCTGTGGGTTGGTGGAACCAAACCAGCAGATTATTACCCACTGCGAACACGGACATCCATCTTTAGGTCAGTTGGACCTCACGGAGCTGCCAAAGCCATCTTTGTCTGAGAACTTTTGTCATAGTCTGTTAGCCTTCTTGGACCTCGTTTATTTTGTTTCAAGAGAATAGGTAAAAATAGGGTAATATGGTATAGGTGTATTTGCTGTTGTGGAGCTATGGTCACTCACATCTCCTTATCACTTTTCCAGCCCAGCTATTGATTCCATATCCGTTGGACGGAGAACTGATAAGGGCATGTGTCTGACATTACCGACAGGTACTGTGAAGGCCTTGAAGTTTTTACTGTGCAATGGATATTGATGAATTGTTTGTGTTTGTTGTGAAATTAGTGTGAACTGTGATGTTTAAAAGTTCCTAAGACTAAATAACTCATTGAGATAATTCTCTATGACAGATCTATGGTATAGTCAACCACCTAAACTTTTTACTCAGCAAAACAAGCATCAAGAGTTTAATATATCATAACTGAAAAGCAATAATGGCGTGTATTCTAACAGACAGCACATGCCTACAGTATACGGCATAGTCTATGTATAAATAAAACATTATTTAGACAATTACGGACAAAGTCTTTTTCATATTTCCAATCAATGGAAACTCTTAACATACCATCTCTAGGTACAGTAGTATTAGGAATTCCCTGAAATATGTCTAAATGTAGTTTTGGTGGGCAGCAAACATATGTTGCAAAGTAGATTTTCCCTGTCAAATAAAAGTCGGAAATGCAGCGAGGTCAGCTTGTGCTTGGATTCCCAATACAAGTGTTACTGAGTGATTGACATAATCCATTAAAACCCGACAGTGCTCTGAGGGTGAGGGTGATGCAACCGGCAAAGAATACGAAATCAGGTAAGTCATGCCTATATGATGACGCTGACAACATAACAGCATGCTTCTCATACCCACAAACATTGCCTTGACATTTCTAGGGTTGGCGTTGAGTTTTAGTGATTCTCAGTTCTACTATCTCAGCAGAAGCATGTTACTTCAAATTCTAGATGTCTAAAACAACATGTTTACTTGAAAATCTGTAAAATCTTCACAGTTTTCAAAGAGAAAAAAGTTCTGTGTATGAAATGCATTTTTTTCCCTTATGGGTGTATTTGATATTCAAATTTCTTGCACCATTCAGGCATTGTCAATCAGTGTATTAAAATGGTACTAAAATAATTAAAAGTATAATAGAAATAATAATAACCTAAAGATGGTCTGTCAAGCAAGATCATGATCACATCTTGTGTTACATAAAGCTGCATTTACTCCTAAACACATGAGGGAGCTGTATTCAACTATTATGTTCAAATATCTGAATATAAAAAATATGTACTGTATTCTGTATATTGTTAAGTTCAACCGAGTGATCACATTGCATTGAAATCTCTGACAGTATCTGTATTAATATAAAGTAATCTTTTATATAAAAAGTTTGTATTCCTATTTCTTATTGTAAAATGCAATCACTTGTACTTACAATATGATTGTGCACATCAGAATCAATCAATCAAACTGCTCACGACACAGGGCATTTTATAACATTAAAAGCCATTTGCTTCTATATCTTACCTTTCTACTTTCAGCCATGAATGAGACTTTCATTCCTAAAGTTTCCATTTCCTATTAACCCTCGTAATGTACTCAGAAATCTCGTTTTTGGCAACACGGCGGAGCCATCTGATTGTGTATGATTTATGTGTTATTCAATTGGCATTGCTGAGTGTATTTATTTATTTATTATTTATGTATTTATGTTGTTTTATGTGCCTTTTACCCTTCTTGTTGTCCTTGTGTTTCAAACACACACCTTGTTGTGTCAGCAGTTCACATCGTGTGTGTGTGTAAGCTGTAGAATTAGGTTTAGCGCCTTCTATCTGCCACAAAGAGCTAGTGATTTGGGTCAGTTTGACCCAGAGGACATTACGAGGGTTAATGGCAGAAATGTGTCACCAGACAAAACTACATGGTAACTCTTCAAACTCATTAAATCAGGACTAGGCAATATATGTACAGTAAGTATACAGTACAGTATATACTATATGTTGTATTGCAAACATGTATAACAGTAGGTATAATGCAACAGTGATTGTTTTAATTGTTCTTCTTATCATACCAATTTAATTACATATTGTAACAGCATAAAGGCCGAACAAAGGCCTAGACTATTTTAAGAAAAACATAAAAAGGTTTGCAATATTGTAACACTAAGCATCTGTGTAGAAAACAGGTGCTAGTCCCAATGCTTACATTACAGTAGAAGTTCGATATACACTGCATGTATAAATAATTTAAACTGTACAGAGAGGTGACTGGCTCTATTCTGCACCTATAGAGAGTTTTCTGGGGTGTGAGAGAATATCACAGGTGAAAAAAAATATCTGAGATTAAATATTATCTTTTTTGTTTTACAAATGTGTTAAAAGTTATAAATACAGTATGTGACTTCAGGGGTGTGAGAACATAGTGTAAAGGGCAAGCATACTGCTTGCCCTTTACCCTATGTTCTCACCCTATGTTCTCACCCTATGTACTGTAGATAGACTTCCTAGCTAACAAATCTATAAATACCTGGCCCCAGTCTAATGATCTGATCAGAGTCACGAAGGGCGCTACAATTGGGGGCAGAAATGTACTTTATCAGTGGTTTAAACAGATCAATAGCTAGGCTAGCGCTAGCCTTGACGCTTATATGGTGTGAGGTGCAGGGCAGCTACTCCAACACTACTGCGTTAATCCAGACCAACCATGGAGGCACTCAGGTCCCACAGTCGCCTGGCAGTGTCGTCATCGCGGGCCTGAGGGGCTGGTTCTTTGGTAGCACAGTCACTGAAACAATAAGTCAAATCAAGACACGGATGAAACTAGTTATAAGAATGATTAAATGGAACAAGAGATGAAAAATACTTTTAATAAAATATTCAAATTTTAAACATTAATTCAGCAATGATATTGCTTTGCAGATCAGATGTCATGCTGTCCTCAAAAGGTCACCTTTATAGGGATTCTGTCAGGAGCCAGGTGAATGGTTGAAGGCAGACACTGACCTGTAGTACAGTCCAGTAACGTCTGCCAGGTTCTCCTCCACAGCACAGTAAATAGTTGTTTGAGCTCCTTGCCAAGGATTCTTTATCAGCATGGTGAAGGGTATGGCTAGCAGCCTCTTCCACAATGCGAGATTAGGGAAAAAGTATCGGCCTAGCTCAGTGCGGATTACCCCAGGATGGAGGCTGTACACAGTCACCCCAGAACCTGTTTACAAGGCATCATAGTTCACAGCCAGCAGCAAATAATGTTTCTGTTACAAATATCACTGCTGAAACAGTGAGTACTGAGTGGCATGCACGTTACAGATGTTCTAGGCTCTATACTCTACAGTATGTCCCCTCTAGCCATGTATTGTGTTTCAAAACAAGGTGTATGGAGGAGTTCTGGCAGTGCTTAATTATATATTTAATACCAGATAAAGATAAGATTGTGAATGTTATAATGTAATAAATGTGCAATAATAGAAATGCTGAGTGGTCACACATCAATGACGAAACACTGAATAGTGGGAGATTTGTGTACTCTACCTTGTAGTCTGGCAGCCAATTCTCTACTGAAGAGAACATTGGCTAGTTTGCTTTGGCGGTAGCTCTTTCGAGGTTCATAGTCTCTGTCAAGGTTGATGTCATCAAAATGTATTTTTCCTGTAGTCAACAAACACAGGAATGGCATTTAAACTTAAGAGTATACATTGCTTATTTGTGTATGTATTACTGCAAATTAGTCATACCATATTTTTGGGCGAGAAAAATTATTGATGGTGCTATATAAAATATGTTAAGCTTTAATATAGCAGAAAACAACTATTTTCTATGTACATATAAGTGGAGTAATTGCGTCCTGAGCAGAGAATGACTTAACACTCACATCACTTTGTTTTGGTCTAATCCTGTTGCACTTAGTGTGACATCTAGTGGCAGAAAGTCACATAGATTAACTTGAACTTTGGTGGAACGACATAAGATTGTATTAATAAGATCGATTGTTCCTCTAAATAAATCAATCACATACAGTAAAGTATCTGATTTTAGAATATATATTTTATAAAAAAATTACTTTTTTAATCATATATTCTCTAAAAATAATAAAATAAACTTCTCTCAATAAATAAAAATATTTCCTGGACCTTTTTCATGGGCCATGCTAGAGACATTTACAATGCGACTTGGAGCTGATTTCTTTAGCAGGCCAAGAAGACAGTTGGTCAGTAGAAAATGTCCCAGGTGATTAACTCCAAACTGCATCTCAAAGCCATCCTTCGTCTTCCACTTAGGGCACATCATAATACCTAAAAAAGAAAGATTATATTAAGATTTCATTTCCCTAACATGCTTAATGCTACAATGGGAAGATGGTATAGTTTAAATTCTGTTTCCAAAACAATGAAAATTTTGTTTATAATTTGAATATAAGTTAAACACTGATACCTGCATTGTTTATAAGGATATCCAAACGTTCCTCATTCTCCTGGATCTCTGTGGCCAGTTGTCTGACAGACTGGAGCGAGGCTAGATCCAGCTTCTTTACCACAACATTTCCATTTCCACTTTTCTGACGAATCTCTTCCGCTGCCTTTGAGGCTTTTTTCATGTCCCTGCAGGCTAGGATAACCCTGGCTCCTATAAGATGCATGTTTATGTTACAGCTTTACATTTCAGCACAAAAATAGATATTATATTATTATATTACATGATATTAACAGAACCACTGCTTGCATTCATAAACTGCTGAACTTTGCACAAATTGGCTGTAGTGGGACAGGCAGAGAATGTGAGCAAATGTGCTAATTTAATGGACACAAATTAATGTCTTTGTAAGACTCGTTTCCACTATAATGTTGTTGCTGTAGAATGTTGTTTGTGTTCCAGAATGTGGTCTCCTCAAATCCGTTACTTTGGGTTTACAGCATTGAGTTTTGAACTTAA
>JAODUG010004011.1:5899-17638 GCA_027564795.1 Aphredoderus sayanus
CAAATTGTTGACACAACTAATTGATTTAGATTGGAAAACGTTGGAGGTCCAAGATGAAATAAGACTTGGAACTTGAAATAGAGGAAAGAAGTCTTTCATTACACAATACATTTTGCTACAGTATATTATTTGGTGGGCTACTCTGTTCAAGAGCAGCCCACAGTGGGCTGTGGATATTAGCCTCTCTCAGGTGCATGTGGAATGCCAGTGACACCAGGGACACACATCATGCTTTGGTCCACCTCCACATCCTTTACATATATGACTTTGTGATGTCCTCTCATATCTCCTATGCTTTTGTTAGTTGATAGTAAAAAGCAGATTTGGTATGGGTTGTCCCTGTTTTTCATTGGGATTTTCTGTAAAACCTACTTGGAATTAGTGCTGCAATGAACTGAAGAGTGATGATGTGAATACAGACAGAGAGAGACACTGAACAAGGCAATGGAGAAAACAAGTTGTATAACACACGTAATATAAAAAATATATAGGTAATATGAAATAAACATAATGAAAAGGTAGAAAATAGCAACATAATTAAATGTCTTAGAGAACAGCAGCTAAAGAAGGCGGACATTACTGCGTTTTTGTTGAAATAGGCCCCTTTTCACAGATTTGTCATAGCACTGTAAACACAGCTGCAACTGATAAAATGAATGGGGCGGTTTGATTTACATATGCCGATAAGCAAGCATTGTAACAAATTGTAGCATTGATTTCTTGACGTCAACGGTATTGTCAACTGGAAAACTGGAATCAATCAATCATTCATTTATTTTATCAGCTCCATCTGTGTTTTTCCTGTAACACTTCCTGTAGCCTACAGTCCATACAACCAGATTCCTAATTCACACATGCGAATGGCATGCAAATGTAGTTTTTGCAAAATTTTTACAAGTCATTGGAGGGCACTTATTCATATACATCTCTAATTTAAAAAATCCTAACACATAGCTTTACGTGACACAATTCCATCTTAGGAGCTATTCTAATGTAACAGGTTTAATAAAAAGTTAAATGTTTCCTTTTAGGGCCTTAAACAATAAATCACTGTTCAGCTTTCACTGTGTTGCCTACAGATCTTGGAGCATGGCGACTCACAAATCAAGAGGGTGCACATTATTTTGGTACAATTTTGAAACAGCACCCTCCTGTATATGAGTTACGAGTCTGTGACAACCAACCCATATGACAACCATATGCACCTGCCCTCCCCTCCCCTACATCCTATCAGTCAATAAAACCTCTTGTTGTTTTGAAGACTTTTATGCTGATTAAGAAAATGATCATGATCTTCGCTATATTCACCTACAATAACATTTAGCCTCCACATGAAGTCACAGTTCATATTTAGTAGTCTTGATTGTATAATACCATATGTTCTCTCTATATTTTAAATGTTGATAAATATAGATGAATGAACTTTGTGTTCACAATTAAAAATTCACGTCAACTTTATGTATATTGCTCTTAACAGTCGCAAAGGGCTGCACAGGCCCACATTTCACATGGAAACAAACAACCCCCTTCACCTATTCCTCCCATGGGGCAAGGAAACTGTCACAGTTAACAAGCCTCAATTAGTTGCTGATACGTAAGAGAGTCATGGGTGCTAGCAATGTTGCCTCCAGTACTTTTCTAGCAGAAATATAGTATTATTTTGGGGATGGGAGATTTGTTCAATAGCTGATATAGTCGTGGATAGTCGTAGCCACACTAAATAAGACAGCTTTTGCTTTGACAATTATTATAATAATGGCAATTATTGAAAATATTAGCCTAAACAGCTATACTATGAACTAAATATTGCAGTAAAGCAAGAAAAGTAATAATCAAAAAATGCTGTGTCACATCCAGGGAAACTTGGAGTCAGTTGAGAGCAGCAGGTGAGACTGTTACAGCTGGACTTGACGGGTCATAATGGGCAAGGGCTCCTTTCAGGTCTTCTTCTTTGCAGCTATATTTGACCCCCACCCCGAACCCTTAAACACACTCTCAAAAACAAATCACACTCTAATTTAGGATCCTGTTTAATACATACAATACACATAGCTTTGTATCATGTGTCATTTAAAATAATAAAGCTGTATTTACAGTATGTGTTGATGGAGTACATTGTGCTTTAATCCAAGTATTAATGGACATTATTATCCAGTATCATCCAGTGAGTTTTCTATGCTGTGTTTATGTCCCACTAAAGTTTATCAGGGTTACTGTCTGATATTGTCATTTACTTCCTACTTCCTGCTACTTTGTGAAAGTTAAATCAAACATCTCTCAATACTATGTACAAGTGTTACCTCTGAGAACATTACATCAAAGGGAAGATACAATACAGTGCAGGACATACAGTACTATGGAGAGAGTGAAATGCCAGATAGTGACTTTATAATCACACGAAATAGGCTTCATTGGTTTCAAGGTTGGACACTGACAGACATGTAATTTTTAACAAGAGGGTCCCTGATAGTTATTATGCATGTAATCTCCACTTGTTGACTGTTTTTATTTGATCGTGTCTGAAATTGTAACCTGTTGCATTATTATAGCATGCAAGTTGCCCCTTAACATGTATTTCCTCAATCTCTGAGGTCGGTATAAACTGCTGTAGTTCATGGAAAAGTAGCACATATTATGAAACTACAGTACACAAAAACAGAAAATTTTGTTCCTTTCATACAACTTACTGTATAATAATCATGATAATTGTGATTGTCAATATATTGCCAATTTGCCAAACAACTGTTTAGGAGTGCAGTCTTTTCTTTTGGCTCAGCTTGAGATACAATACATTTCCTTATTGATATTCAACTTTGTGAAACTCTTGACTGTTAAGCTGCTTTAATTCAGTCCACATGGGATGAAATATTTTATTTGGTTACCGCATGACAAATTCCTTTTGGCCTTTTGGCTACTGAATGTTAATAAAACAATCTATTTTTTCTTTATCATTTCAAACTCCATTGGGTTCTGTGCAGCTCCTATTTAGTTAGTAGTTATAGGGCCTGTGTCCATCAAGTGAATTTCTTGCACTGGTACTACTGTTTTCTATACAAATCTCAGTGTTGACGGTGGTCAAAGTCCTCAGCACAAAAACACCCTCAGTCAGTGTACAGCTTAATATTCATCTGTTCCCAGCTCTTTCAGTTGAAAACAGTAAAACATTTGGAACAAATGTTTCAACCATGTCAGTAATGGCAGAGGAGAAACTGATCACCAGTGAAAACCCAGTCATATATGATCTGCCAATCTATCCATTGGTTTAGCTAACCTTTCTATAGTTAACTTATTGAGCTTAAACTACTATTGGCATTCACAGTGCTGCAATGTTGAAGTGTTAGTAGATGTATTTTGTAACATGTCAACAATAAGTGCAACAATAAAGAAGTGCACGAAGAGAAAATATGGTCTCTCTCTCTGTCATTAGCCAGTGCTACTTGATAAAGGCTCAAGCATACATCAAAGAACAACAACACAAGTCTGCATCTGAAGCAGCCACCAGAAAGACTACATGTAGCTCAAGAGGACATCTGCTGCAGCTATAGGCTGAGATCTTTGAGACAGCAGCAGCTGCAGAAGGCAGAGCCATGTACTGTAGCCATGTCCCTGTAGAAATGTCACCTCTAAATGTAGTTCAGTGCTCAGTCTAGTGAGTACATTCAGCATTCAACAGAATTGACTCATCATTGATTCAAGATCCAGAACCACTTGAATGCAGCTTCCCACCAATACTCCAGCCACCTATTATCAATGTAATTATTAATAATAATATAAAAATAATCAGCAGTTACGATCTATCAATGTCATATGTAACACAGGAGTGCATTACCTGCAAAAAACCCAGATGTAGATTTAAGGTACAGAAGATGTCAGACCTACTTGTCAGACCTACCTGTTCACACAGGTTGGACTGAGTATCTTTGCCCCAAAGACTATCCTCTTGACCAGGGGACTATACCAGAAGAGCTGTCATTTATTTACCTGCCTAGCCACAAGAGAAGTATACACTGAATAACTATCATTGTCAACACTGAGTGGCATTAATCCCTTGAGAAAAATCACTTCCATCAGAGGACCTGTCAGAGAGCTTTGTTCTGATCGTGGCACAAACTTCATCGGCACCTGCAGTGAACTCTGCAGAGAATGAATGCAAATGACCCAGAGTTAAAGTCTTATCTTTAAGGCCAAGGTTACACCTTGTTCTTTAATCCACCACATTCTTCCCACAAGTGAGGAGTGTGGGAGTGGATCATCATATCCTGGATGGTTTGATTCTCAAAGTGGAATCTTCCTGTCTCTCTTATGGAAGAGGTAATGGCTACAGTATAATGAACTCACTGGTTCCAATCCAGATATGCCGGCTGTGCTCACCCTGCTCTGCTTCTGTTACAGAAGGTTGACAGAATGTCTGTCCCTCCAGAAGAGTTTGACATCAAGGATATCTACAAAAAGCAATGGAAACAGGTTGAAGTTTCGCTGAAGCAATTTTGTAAGCGCTGGTGTTAGGATAATCTTCCAACACTTCAGCCAAGAAGGAAGCCAAGACCAACAAGACCAAGACCAATGGATGCTTTCAGACAGTGGATCAGAAAGGATGTTTATAATAAGTATTGTACTCCTCCTCAAACAAAAGGACACAATGCTATAAAACACTGGAGTGTGCTGTATTTTATTTGTGTCCTAACTACTGTGTCCTAACTGAATACTTCAAATTAGAATGCAGATAATTGTTGTTTAAATCTCAAAGGCTTCTGTAGAATGGCAGTTGGTTTGGCAGTTAGTTCTCAGTACTCAGCCAGTCAGAGAGAGAGAGCAGCATGAGACAGCAAACTTTTCTGTCTTTACTTCTGTCAACATGCAAGGAAATATTTGCCTGTAAGTTATTTTATATTGTGTATAATATACTGTGATAAGTTAGGCGTGTAACTGCTTAAATAAAGTAGTATAGTAATGCTAATTTATTACATTACTCTTATTTAATTCAATTAGTTTGTATTAAGTAAGTTAGTATTTTAGAGCTGTATACATTTTGTGTAATTTGTTACTAATGCAGTAGGCATCCATCAGCTATCAGCAAGTCAAATGCTCTGAGAGTACTATCTGCGCAGGTTGATACAGTACTGATATCCCCTGCCTTTATGTCGATTTAGATGTTTCACCTCCCCAAGGATTTTTGACCAATAAGGGACTCTTTTCCCAGATTAGTGCAGTGAATCTACCTTGTTGGTAGGCCTATAGGCGCAAACACTGGTTTGTCAATAGGCTCCAGAGTGAGGGAGCGGAGGAGGAGGAGGGGGTGGGTTTTTGGGTTGTTCATTTACAATATTGCTCTGTTTTGTTCTTTTTTTAGATAGCTCTCATTGCAACTCTCAAGCTCTTTGTTTGAGAAAGTAATATTGTGGAATAAATTATGTAATATACAGTATGGACACACACATTGTAATGTATTGATATTTTCAATCGTGAAGGGTCGGTCCATGTTGGGACAATATTTTCCGGGTAGAAGTAACGTTCTTGTCAAGGTTGAGCTTGAGTTGATGAGCAGACATTCAAGTGCTACGGAAGACAGTGAAGGAAAATCTTTGATATTTGTGTCAGATGGGCGAGAGGTAATTGTCTCCTAAGTGTCTTCATCATATAGGCCTTTGCAAGCAGCGTTGGTATATGAAGTAGACTCACTCTTATGTTAATAAACGAGTTTGTACACTACATTTACATCTCTTTCATGTTTTGAAGCAATTTTACAGACAATGCAAAACATTATACATTACTGCCCTTAAACAGGCATAGTATTATGTTAATACTACGCAAACAATTCAGTGCAAAGTCATGAGCAAAATGGAAATTGTAGGCCTAGATGACAATGCCCTGTTTTGAATGTAACGGTAGCCAACTGGTAAAGTGCAGCAAAGCAACTCACTCTCCGACACCTCAAGGATGCTATAGCGACAGATGCTAAGGCGTCTGTCTAGCTAGTGTGTCCACCTCTCATGCCGGAGATCAGGGTTTCAGTACCCAGTGTGGACTACCTGGTTAAGTTGGTGGGGAAAGTTGTGCAGTAAACCTCACGCCAACACCTCATGGACACTCTAATGACAGACACTATGGCATGTGGGTGTTAGCTTCCTTGCTAGCGCATAGCGTGCCCACCTCTCACACTGGAGACCCATGCTCGAGCCTCAGGTGTGGATTGCCCGGTTACATGTATTTGGGTGTTGCACATAGATAAACGTCAGAAAACGCAAGTAAAACCACGCTGGCGTAACAGTGGTATGCAAAGTCGTGATGACATCGCAGCGCGAAGAGATTTAGTGTACACACTGAACTTAGTTGTTAGTGGTAAGGTTTAATGTTGATCTGCTTAGCGCTTGCACAACCTGTCTTTGCTCAGAGGTTTCATATTATTTCAGCATGTGATGCGGTCAGCAGTCCACCTGCTATGGTGGATACTCACTGTGCAAGTTGTATTTCCAGCTGAATGACTGCATTTGGCCCTGTGACTCTCTCTCTCTCTCTCTCTGTCTCTCTCTCTCTCTCTCCCTCTCTCTCTCCCTTTCACTCTCTCTCTTTGCATGTGATGGAGAGGCTAGAGAGGGGGCACGGATGGGAGGAAAGGATGTTCCATTGTTATGGGGCACATGACTGAAGTAAGGCAGAGCTGGCATTGTAGTGCTGTGCAGGACAGCCTGAGTGGAAGGCCTGTTCCCTGCCAGCCAACCCTATGGTTTCCTCATAGCCAGCTATCCACAGCTGTGTCAATGGTTTCTTTTATGTTTCGTGTTGTGCTTCCTGACAAGCGGGTTCATGGACTTGGAGCCTTGGTGAGAATCTAAGCACAGCTGGCTCTTTGGTTGCACATTCTATTAGGAAAATTATTTTTCTTTGAAACACTAATTGAGATTAAAAAGCAAGGCCATGACAGCGTCCTTGGCGAATATAATATTCTGAGTAAATGCAAAGCTTGGCACTTCCCACAAATACATGGGAACATCTTATTAATAGTGCAGGAGAACTGTCCATCTGTTGTTTGTCAATAGTTTGATCTTGTAATAGAGGGCTCTGGTGGATTTAAATGCTAAATCGTGTTAAATCTACATTAATGTCTATTGAATTGAGTGGATAGAGAGAGAGAGTTTGAGAAATATTGTTGTGTCATACTGAGAAAAGATATAGTATTTGTCTTGTGTGTCAGTGAAGTCTAAAACAGGTTACTTCAAATGGGCATTTTATCACCATGATAAACCTATAATTTGTAAAACATTTTCTGTAGAACTAATAAATTGTATCTGCCCCACATCTTGCTGTTCAGGCCTATTGTTAAAGGTGACATATTTTGAGAAAAGAAATATCACTTTTTCATAGACACATTGGAAGAGATTAGCAGCCATGTACAAGAGACCATCTGCCAGTGGTCATTCAGTAAGTTGCAGTGATGACAGGTCACATCGCTAGCGACAACCATCTACAAAGCGAGAGACCATGATTCAATTAGCTCCGAGAATGAATGGAATTAAGCTTGCAAAATACTCTTCTACTGCTCTGTACAGATCAACCCTCAGCCTCAGAAGAGCTGACTTGATTTACATTTTTAGGTCTCAGCATACAAGAGCTGGAGTTTACTGGTGTTACAGAAATAGCT
The DNA here is from genome assembly GCA_027564795.1 of Aphredoderus sayanus. Lineage (NCBI taxonomy): Eukaryota > Metazoa > Chordata > Actinopteri > Percopsiformes > Aphredoderidae > Aphredoderus > Aphredoderus sayanus. The sequence continues at coordinate 13,539 of JAODUG010004011.1, forward strand.
TAATATCGAATACCTTACTTGCATTTCATTTACTTAAAGTGCCAGAAACCTATAGCTTTTAATAACTGGTAATGTATAGGCTACATAAAGACAGTCTTTGCACTTTGCACACTTAATAAGTTGTCCGTGACATTCATCAAAACCGTATCAAGATGTCCTCTACTATGTCCTCTTCTACCATCAGATTTGCTACAAGTGCTCCATGTAAAACCCACCACTGCATGTTATATGCCTCTGTTAACTGGTCATCACTATTACACAACCAATGCAGAATACACTGGCTTCTTCTCGTATACAAAACCCTACTTGGACAGACCCGGCCATATATATCCTCCTCCTATAACACAGCTCTTCCTATACTCTTAAATGCCCAAACTCAGCCATTAGTTGCTTCTCATTCCCGCATGCTGCAGCCATGGACTGGATTGACCTACAATGTTTTTTTTTAACTTGACACATTCATACCAGTATAGTTTTAGAGAATCTTTGGTGGACCTTTTATCCGAGATCTACAGCTGCTATCTAATATGGCCAAACAATTGGCCAACCTTTTATGCCATATGTTTGTTTTTTATAATATGTTCTAAAGTGTTCTACTACAAGCGTTCTCATTTTTCCACTTGTGCCCTCTTCCTCCAAGAGGACACCTCCTCTTGCCAGGCCATGGTTGCAAATAAGAAATTGTTCTTAACCAACTTGCCAGGTTAAATAAAGGTTATAAAAAATCAAATAAAAATAAACACATAAAAAAACAACAACATGATAACAACATTACATTCATGTAGGGTATTGTTCAGTAAACTGATTAGAAATTGTTATAGAATGTTGAGTTGATTTATGTAACCTTGGCATCGCTGTTTGATAAGGTGTCATGGCAGGTGTCATGCCAAAAAGTGATCTGCTGGAGCACGAGTATATGTTTACAGCTGCTTGTAACTGGATCAACAATAAGCCATAAAGTGCAAAAACACAACTTTATGTTCATCAATAGCTATGTATCTGTTGTTTAACATTAACGTTTAAATTGTAACCGAATAATCACAATTTTTTTTGTGTTGGCCAACGAAATGCTTGCAGTAGCCTGTAGGCGAATCTGCCTCAGAATACTTCTATAGGAGGAGCGGATGCTTTCTGTGAAATAAAAGACGCATCTGTCATTCTTGAAATAATGTGCTTGTGGATATGGCTCTGATTATAAAAGCTTCACTGCTGTTCCTTTTTCACATTCTTCTGGTATCATTCTGGATAAACTGATTTCCATCTATTCTGCTTTTATCTGGATGAAATGGTCAAAAAACGGTGCAAATATAGGCCTGTATATCAGTGGTAACAGCAAAGGTTTGTTTTTATGAAACTTTTCTTGTAACCGAATAATCACACATAATCAGGAATGACTTTGTAAATATAGGCAACTATAGTTTCTGATGTTAGGGTGTTTGGTATATCAAATAACGTTTATATTTGGAAATGAGACAGTATTATTAGGCTTACAGATATAGTCCTAGCTTATATATAAAATGAATTATCTTTTGAAATTATCCTTCATTTATATTATTTCCCCTGCTCTGTACTCTAGATTATAATTATTCGTAATTTTGACCATTTTATGTATTTAATGCAAGAATAGAAAATAAAATAATGTTTGCATACAGAAATCAGTTATGGCGATGTGACTACACAGCTGGTGTTGAGGCAAAAAACAAGGAACAACCCTACCCCCCCCATTTCAACGGCGAGGCGGAAAGAAGGTGCAATTTTAACGCCTTTAAAGCGCTATGTAAAAATGTCTTCTGGTTCAAACCGATATGGTTGCACCACTGTGTTAGAAGCTGTTGTCTCCAACAGCTCAACAGTTGCCAAGCCTGGATGACGCCAAAGCCTACTCACGTCAGCACATATGCGGAGGGGGCAGAGTAAGCAGCTTGGCTCACAATTGCATTTAAAACGGAGCAATTTGTGTCAATATGTAGAAAAGGGGAATAATAATATCCCCTTTAACTTTACTAGTACTATTTAAATTGTTACTGTACCCACCACTAATGATAAACAAGCCTTGCTTTGCAAACCAGCTCTTTAAACCTTATCTATGTGACTTATGCCGTTAACTGCATCACCCATCTTCATTCAGTGACTTACCCTGCTATAATCTCACAGGCTAGCTACAACAACAGCATTATCCTAACTTGGTCTCTACAACCTGCTGCACTGTCCAATGAGTGCTCCTGTGCTGCTCTCTGATCCCTTTCTTCTGTACATCGTTTTGTGCATTTGCCATGCGCTCATTGCGTAATGCCCCCCAGTATATACGGGGTGTCCTGTGCTATGCGATTAAGTATTAGCGACAAGATGTGATGCGCAGCTCTATAAATAAACCACGTCTCCAGTCACGAGCCACCGCGCTACAAGCTGACACGCGCTGAGACACGAGGAACACATCCCTCCCATGTGTCCCATGGCGTGGCCTTGCACCGCAGGCCAGACACCCTTAGCTCACAGGCTGTAGCTAGCCGGCTTTCTTGTCCGGCTGGGTGACAAGCAGTGGACTGACCTTGGGTTCTCACAGGGAACACGCACAAAACTAAGCCTACAGTAATGCTGGTTACAGAGACGGAATTGGGATCAGCAAGCTGCTCGTTTGTCTTCAGTTTTGTCATCAGTGTTTCTAAACAAACACTTAGAGTTATACATTTTCTGGCATTATCTAATGCATTCATACAGTATGTATTTGCAATGCTACACTACTGCTTAATTCAAAGCATATCATAAAATCCCCCTCTTGGTTTCAATATGGGTAGACAGACCATGCAGCATCTATGCCATTGCATACATGTAAGCTACATATTCATAAAAGCAGATTGGATGGAAAGTTACTTTAATCTTTTTTATTTATCCTGCTCTCAATGCGTAGTATAATCCTGATTATAGTACATTCTGTTGATGCTTCTGAAATGGTTCTCTAACATGTTGACATTTCACCAACAAGAAGTCCTTCATTTCTTGCAGTCCACTTATACTTTACGTGTGTGCATACGCAAGCAGTATAGCAAGCAGTGAATCACTTATAATAAATAACAGCATATAAATATACAATAGATCTATTGAAAAATGCACTTTTGTATGAATGCCTTTTAATAGTGACCTAAGAAATGTTTTCAATAAGGAGACGATGACTTGATATTACTATGTTCAAATATGATCCTGTATGTTAAACAGTATCACACACAATCATGTATTATGTACAACTGCACAGTCATGATGGAGATTCAATTCAGTTCATAGAGGAATCGTTCCCTGGGTAGCTGAGGTCAGTCACTAGGCCACTAGGGGGCAGTATAAAGTATCTGAAAGGTGTTTGTTGTAAATGCATCCTGCACCTTTAGTATTTAACACAATTAAAGCAAAATAAAATATTATAACTTTAATATAAATGATTGTGCAGCATCTGCAGCAGTTGCTATTGCATCACTCTCAATTATGCTTTTATATCATGGTTTTGTTTACAGGCCTTCTTTGCCTCCAGCATTTCTGTGAGATTACATTCTTTCAACACAAGCATCTCACATGATGGCATCTCGTGTGTGTGTGTGTGAGCTCGCGAGCGTGCGCTTGTGTGTAATGAAGCAGAACACAAACAGATGGTTGCTTGACACTTCTACCGCATCTTCCACCATCGTCTCAACAGTTACCAGCCATGCTTATGGGGCAGCTGCTGTTGTTCACTGGCATCAGTGCTTAAGCAGCCGCTGCGCGTGACATACACGGGGATGAGGCCAGCCCATTCACTCCTCTGGAGCTATTTTTATCCAGAAACACACTGCGTGGATTCACTCTAGAGGCTTGATCCTGATTTCTCACTAAGAGTGAGACAGCCTCTCATCCAATGTTACCTGTGATTCGTCGGGCTGAAAGAATATTTTCAGCACCAGCTTTGCCCAGACTGATGTCTTGTTGAAAGGAGAGGCTCTCTTGTATATTAGCGGCTCATCAAAGACATTGTGTAAATTGTGTAATCTCTTAATCAGCAGAAAATCACTTCCTGTTTGATCCACAGAGGGATGTCGATGCCTTTGCTTGTAAAACTCAATGTCATTTGTTTATGC
>JAODUG010004011.1:17738-30535 GCA_027564795.1 Aphredoderus sayanus
TTGATTTGATGGAATATTTAAGCCTGCACGGCTGTTTTTGTTTTTTGGTTGTTTTTTCCAACAGTAAGATGGTGATTGTTATTAACAGGCATTACAGCAGATTAAGAGCCTCTGAAATGACAGCAGAGTCACACTAAATTAAGCTTAGGGGCCTATGGGCCTGTGAGGAAGTAGGATGTGCATTGTAGTGTGTGTTACAGTCCACTGAGGTTTCATCGTTAATTTGAAAAGCACAGGTGTTCGTCATGCAACGTTCAACAAATCAGGACACAGAAACGTTGCGGGATCTTGGCCAATGGTGAGCGAGCTTCCAGAGCCGCCTCTCCTTCCCACCCATCCCGAGATGACGTCTATCAGCAGAGCTATTTGCGTCACAACTTAACGCACGAGCCGTATCACACACAAACGCACTGTCAAGGGTGACAAATGAGAGGTGGCGTTTTGGGACTTAGAGCGTGAATAAACACACACAAACTGATTTGCTCCCACAAAGAATCTCCTTCCTTTTCTCTGAATTTCTCTGGCACCTTTAGACTCATCCTAATGCAAGGCCTACCTTGTTCTTGTTAAAAGGAGCAGTCATACCAAAGAAGGATACTCTGTCTGCCTTTCCGTCTCCGATAATATTAAGAGCAGCACTAGGGAAAATGAACCTCCTCTATTTATGAGGTGACCTTGTAAAATTCCAGCATGCCTCTGTTAAATGTTAATTACATTGTTGCACAATTACACTGAAATTACCTTGCCTCTTAACCACAATGTTAGGGATAATATTGGAAAGTTTGGTTTAAAAATGGCTTGTTTATTCAGAATGTGTCTCTGAGCATGACATAGTGTCTACAAGTAGGCTGAGGCCAGCCTACTTGTTCTGCTGCCTGGACATCCAGACATTTCCTCAACACATTTCCGTTTTCTTGTGTTTACTGCAAAAATAGTACAATATTTTGAAACAGTATGTCTCACCGGCTACCAGGCAATGACTAATATTATTTTTATTTAAAGGTTCCTTAACCCTCCTTTTCTCCCGGGGTTTCAAATGCACTACCTTGTTTACCCAGCAGATGGCACCACCTGATTGTGTCTGATTGTGTTCTCTTTAGTGTCAGTGCTGTGTGTATTTCATTCTTTCTTTCTTTCTTTATGTATTTGTTTATTTTTTTCGTGCCTTTTAACCCTCCTGTTGTTCTCGGGTTTCAAACGCACCTTGGTGTGCCAGCAGTGCACATCATATGTCTGTGTAAGCTGTAGAATTATAATTGCCGCCTTCTGCTGGCACAACAAGGTAGTGCGTTTGGTCAGTTTGACCCGGAGGACAGCAGAAGGGTTAACAAAATTCAAGCAAGTTTGCCTTCTAATGTAATTTAGCCAACATTTCTTTCAAAATCATGTTGTAATGTATACTTTCTGAATTGTAAATACTAACTATCTGTCCTACTACTCCCATTAAAATAGACAGTCAAGTTACAGCATGTAAACAAAAAGTGCAACACTAACTGAAACAGAATGTCCAGCTCAAATGGAGAAAACGATCCAAATTGAAGGCAGGAAAATTAAATGATATGGGGCACTTGAATTCTCAGGAACTGCAAGCAATAGAGACAAAGATAATACAGACTGTTGGAGTGAATACCTACAGCCTCCCTGAAAATCCAAGCAGCCAATCACACTGCAATGTGTTTTACATGTTTTCTTAAATGTGTGACATGTGACAATGACTGACAGAGTCGTCCTGCCCTGATTTGTCCTGTGAGAATGGCCCTGCCTCCAATGTTGCGACAATCAGCATCTCTAACTGCAAGTATGCATGAACGCGGGATACTGGCATCTGCCGAATTCAAGGTGACGTCTTTTCAATTAGGGCCCAGAGAAATACCTTTTGAGCACTTCAAGTGGCCTGGCGATCTTTAGCCAAGGGGGCCCCGGTAGTATAATGATGCCTGGCACAATAGTACCACTGTGCTCAATCCCGTTCCCAGGAAACCGCACAACATGTACCATTGTGTGCCATGCTTTGCTGCCCAACCACGTTGCCCAGCTTTAGCCAGACACTGAGAGCCCTGGCCTGTGGAGTAAAGCTCACAGCCGCATGGTCGGAAGGACAGACTAAAGGGGAATGCTACATAGAGACCATGGTGTGTTCACCTCAAACTAACTTTGGTAGTGCTAATATCATTTTACAAAAAGATACATTTAAAAGGGCTGGCTGTGGAGCGAAAGAGGTCAATAAAAGACATCTTTGTGGTTGCCAGGAGTTATAATAGGCCTGCAAAACGCTGTGCGCACTGTTGGTAAGCTAAAGCTGTCTCAGTGAGAGGAGTAACCAAGAGGAAAGTGTGAAGAGCAAAAACACAGAGGCACAAAAAGACCTATACCAGACTCCTTGCTGGTCATAGTTTGTTCTATACCTTTTATCTCTTTTGTGTGGAGGTCCCACTGTTTGTGTGTGCACTTCCACTCAAGGACAACTTTTGTCTATGCGTCTATACGTGTTGTTTATGCCGCGTAACGAATGAGATCTCTCTAGGCCAGTCGTATAGAGAGCTTTGGTAAAAAGGCATGCAGGAGACACATGTCACAGGATCCTTTTAGTGCCCCTCAAATCAGCGGGTTGGCTAAGATGCCACCGCAGGAGACCCGGGACTCAGGGGCCCCCAAAAAGAGGGGTCTGGGCTCACCTCACAAGGCAGAGTTCATAAGTTAGCTGTGCATGGTACAGAGGACGCTCAGCTAACCTTCCTGTTAGTTTACATGTCAGTCACACATGGGATTCCATGGAAACTGCACATTAAATAACTGAACTGGATTGCCTTTCACAAATGTTTTAAAAGAGCAGAAATATAGAAAAATAACACTGTATTGTTATCAGTCCTCTGTACTGTAGATGAGTACAAATATCTTTATTAGTCCTTGATCCCTACCTAGACATTCAACATAATGGTTTAGAAAAGTGTGTACAGGGTAAAGCTTTTTCCACCCTTGGGCATATTGATGCTTTGCTAGTTCAATAAAGGAAAAGGCTACTCGCCCCATATAAAGATAGACATTGGTTTTAAAATGTTTAACAATATTTATCGTTTTTGCAACTCTTTCGTCTAGCATTCCATCTTGGGAAAGCGGAATAATTGCTATGCTATTTGTTTTTGGTTGAAGTATAATAGTGGGAATGTTTGGATGCACACTAAGCTAAGTGGAAGACCAAAGCAAATACAGAAAAGGAAATAGTTGTCTGACTGAATTTTGTTCAGATAATATGCTTTCATAGCATAGCTCACATTGAAGACCCCCTACCTTCAATAACCTGTTTCTACTATTTTTTGGATAATTTTAAGTAATGGCATGTTGATATGCAAATATTAGGCTAGTAACTATTTACTGAGCCACGATGATTACTGAGGTTATTATTCAGTTGTTCTTCTTGTATGATGTATAATGATGCTATGATGTATGACTTTTTAAGAACTTATTAATAGTCACTGCATAAAAGCTTCTGCTCAATGCTTTAGAGTAAATGTTTATGTAGGCTAAACGTAGTAAAGATCTCTTAGTGTACTACTGCTGCTACTGTAGTGTACTTGTAGTTGCATGAATCACAAGGAGTGACACCCACATTACTCACTTAACAACTTATTCCGACAGCTGCCGTATCCTTTGCCAATTATACTGTATCTTTGTTTCCACAGAAAGAAACATTTGACACACAGACCCTCAAATTGCCACTTTGCGCCAAGGCGTCCCAGCAGAGATGAGTGAGGACAAACCTTCCGAGGCTGTGGACAGTGGTCCTGCAGATGCCAATGCGATCCCCAATGGGAAAGGCCACGAGGCTGTGGGTGAGACCCCAACATCAGCCAAAACACCTGTGGCAGAGGACAGCATGAAGTGAGTATTTATGATTACACTTCTATGAACCACCACTTGCGGCAACCATGGAGAAGGTGAGGGCTGTTGAGTAAAGAGCGGCAGTTTGGCTTTCAACAGCAGTCAAGATACTGTAAACCTATAATAAGTCCATACATTACAATAAATATATACAACATACACATCGACACAGGTACACAGTTAACACCACATCACTATCACTAGCACTATCAGAACAAGCATCATCTAGGAAGAAGAATAAAAGGAGGGCACCAAGTCCTATCATAGTCCTATCATATATATATATATATATATATATATATATATATATATATAAAAATACTAGAGTATAGTATATATTGGGAACCTCTAGCAATTTTCTTTGTTTACAGATGCCATTGTTTACTAATTGTTTCATATAATGTGACCTACTGCTCAGCAGATATGTCACGTCTTTTCTAAACCTGACACCACATCACATGCTACAATATCCCTAAAAACAGCACATTAGGTGAAAATGAGTTGTCGGGTACAGCTTGCTTCTTACTTGCATCAACATGGGAAAATACTTTGTTTCTCAGAATATTGTACATTTGGGTACATGAGGTTCACTCATGCAATTGCTTCAAATGTGATGTTATTAACGTAATGTTTTCCTCTCTGTGCTTTCTATGGATGGCTTCATTACTTAAGTACCCAGAATGCCAGGTACAGTACCTGTGTATACAACAATGATAAGTGAATTTGACGTGCCATTTTTAGCTATTTGGTGACCTTGAGTAGAAATTAAACTATCAAGAAAAAGATGTAATAAAACCTTTTCTTTTATAAGATGAGAGAACTTTCCCTAAGTTAAATAGCATTTTGTAGTAGTTACTGTTGGTGGTCCTTGAGCGGCTTAATACTAATACTCTCCTTTTGGTAAAACTATTTGGACTGTCCAATGTTAAGTTGAGTTAAGGCTAATGCTTAGCCTTCCTTAGTATCAAGTGACTGTGCTTTAGTTGAGTTCATGACAATACTTAATGTTAATCTTAATATTATTTAATATTATAATATTAAGTAAATATTAACTGGACTGTTGCAGAGACTGTCAATGATGTCACACTTTCCGCTTTTCTGAGTCTCAGCAGCATGTAAGAAGATGACAGCTGAATATATCAGAAATTAACTTAAGTATCAAAATCTTCATGAAATATGATTAACATATGCGTTGCTCCACAACAACATACATACCATACTTTAATGTCATCTGATGATCAAATGTGAAAACTGTGATCTGTGTCTCAACAAGTTATGTGCTGACCTATTGAATCCTTGGACAGTCCAAATACGTTAATAGCATAAAATCATATTTATCAGCAACCTGTAACAGAGGCTTCTGATTCAGTCTACAATAAATCACATGCATGACATCCTTGGAAGAAGACGCTAGTTATACAGTATATTAATACATGAAATATAGTTCAATATATTAGTTAAAGTCATATTACAATTAACTTAAACTCAATAAACAGTTAGTTGACTTTATGTTAGATATGAGTATTAACATTGAGAAGACCAATTAAAGTGTTCCCTGGCTCTTTTATTCGTCTCCTCACAGGACTCAGGATTCAGAAGCCAACCTTGCAGAGAGCCAGGAGTTTCTGTCAAACATGGAGGGCAAGCCAACCACTCGCTTCACAGATGTATGCTATGAGAAATGCTTGGATGGGACTAATGTACAGCTACAGTAAACAACTGGTAATTAATGTACTTTATACTCTGCTTATTTTCAGTTTGAGGGGAAAACCTCTTTTGGGATGTCAGTCTTTAACTTGGGCAACGCCATCATGGGAAGTGGAATTCTGGGACTGGCATACGCCATGGCCAACACTGGAGTCATCCTTTTTTTGTGAGTTGGGAACCAATGAATCAATGAATGGGTGAATGAAGAAATGTTTTATTGGATTTGATGTTTGAGCTCCCTAATGACAGTTTCTGATGACCGTTAAAAAATGACCGTTATTACAGTTTGAGTCATTCTAACTACTGTAGATTTGTGCTCACATGTGTTCTGTGACTCAGACCAGGACTGCACATAGAAATAACAATTGTTAAAAGCAATTAACTATGATGCAGAATCCATTTCTGACAACCCTAATGGAATGATAAGTACATACAGTACATAACAGAATAACAGATATGCTACAATACAATATAATGCAGCATAGAAACTGATATAACAATATATTTAATAAATGTTACAATTAATTCATTATTCATCTCTGTGAGAATTAACAGCAATTAGTGTTATATATTTAAGATTGAACCAATCACTTGGATAGTAGCATAACCAATATAAAACAGCATTTCCCAATGCCAGATTGAAAATGAATAAATAAAAAGTATAAATGTGGGCTGTGATGGTTAGCACCAGCAGCATGCATGTTTAAACGCAAGCTTAAAGTTTGCATAATATATATGTTTTGTAGCTCTTCTAGTAATCTGAGGGGCAGTTCTCACAATATTCAGGCTCATGTTTCTAGAAGGTAATCTCTCTAGATAGCACAGGCACCATCAACACTTGGCTTTGTTTTGACACCTTTAGTAACACCACTGTGGTGGTCCTACAATATTCCAGGTTTTGCACTCTGTGGAGCCTCATAATGCTTTTTTATTGGGAATTTCAAACTTTCAGCACCCCTGGATGGATTATTATAAAAATGCTCCAGTATGGGGCATTCATTGTTTTAAATATTTGTATTATTGCCAGCACCTTTTTTCGACCTTGTTGAAACTACATGTTACATGTTTCTTTTTTATTTTCAAACCCCAGCATTTCTTTTTTTTCTTATGAGATCCAATCTTTATTAACTTTTATCCAGATTAGTTACTTATCCCATGACTTTTAATCCACATATTTTCAGTTATATATTGTTTACGCGTGACCCAGTAAAACTTGCCTTGTTAATCATGTCTGGTGGATTTTCCATCGTTTGAAAGAAAGCTTCTTATTTTGAGCTGGGTGGTATGACTGTCGTTTTTCAAGATTTCTTCTTGTGAGCACAGGCTCAACTTTGTGTCAGCAATCTCTTCTGTGTGTGACACCCATATTATAAAGGAGCTAGGTAGGGCGAGCGAATTAGTCTTTATTCAATCAAATTATTATTAGATATTCTGAATTGATGTGTCATGTCACTGCATCTGATAAGGGGGTTTCTATGAATTCCTGCTATTATACAGTAGATGATGACTAATATGTCTGTTTATTAGCCTCCCTATGTTAACTGCTGTTATCAAACTGTTCTAAACTTGTTTGTGTTCTCTACATCATCCTGAATATTAATCTGATCTGAAGGCCCATACTTTTCGGACCTCACAGAAACAAAACAAATAATTTCAAATCAGTTTTTCAACTGTATTTGTGTTCAGTAAGCTCTCCACTGACCTAGTCACCTACTGAAACCATTACTGTCTTGCTATACAGAATGAGGCAGGATTGTCAAATATACCACTTATTGACTGTGGCCTATAGACTGCTATGAGACGTGTCTGTTGCCATCACAGCCTAACTGTGTGTGCCTGAGCTTTTCAGGTCCATGTACGAACATTATAAGGAGTTGACTGTTATTCCATCAGAGTCATATGAGTGCATTGCTGCGGTGGAAAAGTACCTCGTCATTCGGCAGACAACGTATGTGATTCTCTATTCAAATGGCTAGTGCCTGATTCCAATGCTTCTGTTCAATCTTGTTGTTTTCCTTTTCGAAACTTGCACCGTAAAGTTCTGATTGGCTCAATTGCATTTGATCTTGCAGCCACATGCACTTTTGTGCACGATTGTATTTCAAACATAATTAAATGTTCTTATAGGGCAGTAAAACTTTAATCGAGGAGTGTACCTTTAAATGCTAGGCACAATGTACAATGAGGGCAGGAGGTTTTGTCATACTAGAACACAGGCCACAGTGCTGTAGCTGTTCTCTAGTGAAGGGTATAGCAAATGAGATTTGGACCTCATTTTCTAGTGGCGTGATATTTCATGATATGCAATCATTATTGTCTCCAGGGACAAAGGCCCGAGCTTGGAATGCGTGGTGGCGGTGGGGGGTGGGGTCTGAGAGAGAGACCCAGAGCAAGAGAGACCCAAGTGTGTCGGGCTGTCCGTCAGCAATTCTGTCCTCCCACTGCCATTGCACTGGTTGACCACAAGTCAGCTGTGCATTCTTCCGCAGTGCCCGGACACAAAGACCATGTGAAAGGGCCCAAAGTTGAAGTCGGGGTGAAGGACGTGCAGCCTCTCTTTCCAGGGAGAGAATGAGGCTGTGTGAGAGAAGCAGAACATGAGAGAAAGAGAGAGCGTGCCGCCAAGACTAACAAAGGAGGGAGACCATAGAAAATAGTTGCACGGAGGGAAAATCACGTTTTTCTCATAAGACTGCCTGGCTTGTGGTTTACATCAGAGCTCCAGCCAATTGTGGCTGCATGGAGCTCGGTTATATGAACAACTGGCTACAGTATTTCTCACCTCCCTGCCATTGGATCTGACATTCTCACCCAGGTCCAATGAGAATACATTTCACAATAAGCTTCATGTCCAAATTATCATACTGTATTAATTAAGAACCCTAACACACTAAGGTCAAAACGTAACAATATTTCAGAAAAAACAAATAAGTTTAACATTTGGGAAAACATAACAACAAATCGGAAAGCAGAATGACATTAACTCCTATACTGGAAAAGGTAGGTGTAGAATCATCACTGACTTACTGTGTGGCCACACAAAGGACTACATTCCAAACAAAACATGTTTGTTTTTCAATGAGAGCGTTATTGAAATATTAAAAGTTAATGAAAACATGTAGCTTAATTAATCGTATTCGACAGGTTTGTTCCCATTTAAATAAAGAGAGAATGAGAAAAATGCATTTTTAACTATACATTTCAACAAGGCCTCAACAGGACTATGCAATTGCCATAATGTTCAGAATAATGGTGCACACCAAATTAAGTGCGGCAAAAGTTCAACTGTATGTTTTCAATGAGGGTTTGTTTAATTCCTCTTCTGGTATACTTTGCTAAATAGATGTGGGTCCAAGGAGAAAGGAGGGCTGGCATGGCGATTAATGTTTCACACTAGGCTTTCACAAATTTCACAAATTACAAATTTGGTTTGTTTTATCTCTTTTGCAGAGTCCTCCTTACAGTAGTGGCCCTTCTCTCATCATACTCCATTCATTTACTGCTCAAATCTTCTGGGATTGTTGGTATGTATGTATTATTTGCATTATTATAGAACCTTTTTGCTATGTGCTATGAAAATTTCATTATTACTGTGTAGCCTGCAGACTTTAACCAAATCATTATTTTCATCCACTTCCATTGTTAATCAAAAACAGAAGCGAAAACAGAATTCTCTACTTGTAGTATGTCTTCTCAAGTTATGAAGTTTGTTGTTGTAGAGTTTAATTGACAGTATACTTTGAGTTTAAATCCAAAATCTTACTAGAAACTCAATGCGTAAGACAATATATAATTGCTGAAAGTTTGTCCTTGACCATTTTCATCATTGAGCATGTATTATGTGTGGGGCCTGGTCCACAGGGATCCGAGCATATGAGCAGCTAGGCTACCGGGCCTTTGGTACACCAGGAAAGATGGCTGCAGGCATTGCCATCACATTGCAGAACATTGGCGGTGAGTGAGAGAGAGAGAGAGAGAGAGAGAGAGAGAGAGAGAGAGAGAGAGAGAGAGAGAATGTATGTGTACACACACATACACACAGTAAATGCATAAACATTCCGCTACATGACATAGGCTAATATAAATGCATCCTGTCCTGAGTCATTTTGCATTTGGCTTGGTTATTTAGACATTTGTTTAAGAATGTTCAGCTGTTTTTAAGCGGTAACTGTTGCCCTTGTTATAGCCTTGAAAGCATACATGTTTGTACATTATTTCTGGTAGCTCTGTTTCAATGATGACACACAAAGCCCACTAGAATTGTTCTTCTTTGACCTTTGCAGGGGAGGCTTCATTATGTATATGGTCCAATAGAACAATGTGTGTTATATTAGTTATTAACTAAAATGTGTTTGCAGTATGTATCCAAATATATAGTTGCAACTTCAGAACGTTGGAAGGAAATTGTGTGTCCACATGAGCATGAGCTTTCTAGTACTGGTATTCCTTATCTTGTCTTTGTTCCTTCTACACAGCCATGTCCAGTTACTTGTACATAGTCAAGTATGAGTTTCCTCTGGTCATCCAGGCATTCCTGAGGGTGGACCATCCTGCGGGGTGAGTGGGCTGCTGTATCTTTCTACCCTTTATTTCGTTTCATTATTCTTTCCAGCAAGAACACACAGGTCCAGTGAACACCTGCTTATGGAAATGTCACGCGGGGGATAAGTGCAGGTCTCACTGTTACAATTGATGTCTATTTTTAGCTCAGTGTGTAGCAGCTACTAGCCAATTCTCCCAGGGAGGTCCTACGGCCAGTGATTGTCAAACTGGGTTCACTGGCAGTGTGAGCCCAACTTAAATGCTTCTGCCAGTTTTCAAAATGATTTTAACATGATTTATGTTGTATGTATATATTTGTCTCATTATTATTGTAGTATCTATTTTTATCCTTGATAAAATATGCGTACTGTAAAAAGTGAAATATTATAAGGCAAAATAAATTGGTTTTGGGGTGATATGGTAACTGCTGCCCTCTGTGCTGGGTGAGTGACTCAACCACCATGAAAATCTGTCACATGTGCCAGCTGGCAGCCCTGGTCTGCCCAGCCTGGCAAACAGCCATCCTCCACAGCTGATACGTGCAACCTAGGGAAAGACTCGACCTAAACACAGAGTAGCAGTGAAGGACAACACATGGCCTTCCACACCAGGCCTAGTTTAAGATGGGAACTAGGGAAAGATGAGGACCGATGAACGGTCACCCTTGTGTGGTTTGAATTGATAGTTGATGGCTCCTAATATTCATTAGGATGTCCGTGCATGTGTTCAATGTGTTCAGGGGCATTAGCAGTATGAGATTAGCATGTATGTACTGTATCACAAACAGGTGGACAAGAGGTGTGAGGTGTTGTATGATGATTATGATATTTAAGTCAGTCAGCAGATGCTTTTATCCAAAGCAAGCATTGGACAAGAATCAATATTAGTGTTGCCTACACTTGCTATTTAGAACATACAACATGAAACACATATTATTAATTGTATTAGCTAGAGTTGTGTTTACTGTACTGTGACAGGGCTGTGATAATTGTTCGTTACTGTAAGCATCCTGTCTGTGCCCTGATCCGTGCTGGACTTTAACCTGCATCGTGTTATAAAAACTGCACTCAAAACCTGCTAAATAAATGATGTCATACCTCAGAACTGTTTTCTCAAGGTCTGGTTGTGTCAGGTTATGGTCTGGCGCTGTCCGCTGTCATATTTAGCAATGCAATTGTGGCTATATGTTTATTTGAAAAAGACATACTGTTGTGTGTGTCTCGGCTGGTTGTTTACATTCATGGGCAGAGCATTACGAACCACAAATGTGGTTCACCCGCAGTTTCTGGGTGTGTGCAAGCTATCGAGTAATCAAATGAAAATAGACCAGCTAACACCTCGGGCTGTGTGTGTGTGTGTGTGTGTGCGTGCGTGCGTGCGTGTGTGTATGTGTGTGTGTGTGTGTGAGACCAGTCACAACAAGTCAATGTGACAGTCACACAGAGCTGCTGGTGTGTCTCTGTACCATCTTATTTATTGTTATTTATTCTTTAGGCATCCGGCTGTATTTACTGTTGGTGCAGCACGTGTGTGTGTGTGCACTGCTGATTGTGTCTACAGGACAGATGGCTAGGCAGCTCTATTGGGCGGATTGACAGCAGGATGGATGAGCCATTATACAGTACTATAGCAAAGAGTGTGTGTCAGCTGCACCATGCAGTCTTGGATCATGTTTACTGACTGTCACAATGGTGCACATGTTCATTCTGGAAGCCCACATTTGGTTCCTTTACATATCCGATTTGATTCTGTTGGAAAAGTATATTAGTGTTGTACCTATAGCTCGACTAATTCATCATACTGTACCTGGTTGTATTTACTGAGCTTGTGGATTATGGGTACACAGATGGCCTTTTTCCATTGCCTTGACTCGGCATGGCACGGCTTGGCTTGGCACAGTGATCCCAGCTCGGTTATGAGTTGCATTGACTTTGACTAATACAGAAGCAAACAGTTTCATAAGCACCTGGAGGCAGACCTGGCTCACTCTGGCCCCACTCCATCTCGGGCGCGGCTCAAGCGTGGCTCGGTACAATGTGGTGCAGTTCTAATGGTAATGGGAACGCAAATCAGCGCGGCACGGCTCAACTCGGCGTGGCCAAATGTGCCTGTGGAAAAGCCACAAGAGCCTGTTCAGGGCTTCCTGACACAGTCCAGACATTAGACCTCAGTACTAATTAGCCAGTGCATGCCAGAAGGCTTTCCCAATGTCCAGCTTTGTCAGGACGGCCAAGTCATTTTGGCCTGGAGATGAGTGTAGTGTGTGTGTGTGTGTGTGTGTGTGAGCGCGTGTGTGTATCTGTCTGCCTGTCCTCTATGTAGACTGTTTGAAAGGCTTTCAGAGCTGTAGTGTTTAAAAGGTAGGATTTGTGTTTTTCTTTCAGTATTGCGTTTTGTTTTCAGTAAACAGTAGTAGTTTACCTGACTGTGTACACACACACATACACCAGAACTACTTGAAATACAAAACGTCCTGGTTGTAAATAGGCTCAGTGCAAACTTGTATTTCAAATTAACTTTCCATTGTTACAGTAGGATAATACATTCTAAAACACTGGAGTAGAATATATTTGTCATTTAGCCTTCTAGTGGCTTTTAATTTGTGAACAACTAAGTTTGATTAGTTTTCGATTTGCTGATTTGTGTATAGAACTATAGTTGATGTGTAG
>JAODUG010004012.1:0-10865 GCA_027564795.1 Aphredoderus sayanus
GCATTTGTAAATTCTTTGTTTTCTTTATAAATAGCATGGACCGATTTTTAGAGAAATAACAGAATTGTATATCAACATAGGCCCGGCCCAGTGAAGCCGAAAGGGGTTTACTGACTGACAGGTGGCATTTACGGAGGCTAACACACTAAACACAGTTGTTTTGCCCTGAGCGCTGCTGAACTGACCTCAGCCAGGGGAGGGTGACCTTCTATATCTCACCGGTAAGTGATATTTTGCTGCTTTGTGGCGCTGCTGTTGTCTCAAGAGGAGGTGGTGTGGAGGTATTCGGCTGTTGGATCATATCACGTGGAAGGAATAGCTCCTTGTTTGTTCTGATTCATGTGCATCTGCCCATCTGGTGGCTGTGGACTGTAAAACAAGACACGTTTCTTACGTTAGAATGGAAGATATAGATGTTGGCTCAGTAAGACATTGCCTGGATTCTCTCTGTTAAACTGATTGGCATTACAATTGATCTTGACAGGAGGTTTTACAAGGTTTATTATCTAATATGTACACTGCACTGCGCCATGCCCTACTAAACTTATTTCCAATTTCCTCTTTTTTATTCCATTCACTGGAGGTCAGAGTCTCTCGTCTGGGAGATACCTGTGAGTTTTGAATTTTCCATCTCTGACTCTTTTGCACATCAAAGTCTCGCGGCGCACCCTGAGATCACCAACCCTGCACGTCAAATGTAGAATAAAAGAGATTCAGGATGCTTTGAAGAAATTGATCCCAGAAGATAGCTAACTGGATGTCAGCCAGATACGACTGTGATGCTGTTATGTCGGGTTTTTTTTTTTTTTTTGTGGGGGCTGTTTTCCGTTCTGGGTGAAAGTGATATCGTAAAGTCTGCTATTACAAGCATACATTCCCCACCCTGAGTCGCCACTGTGCTGGTGTTTTTCGGTGTCATGTCATGTACACAGGGATAGGCTGGCTGTAATACTAATCCAGATAGATTGTCTGTAATACTAATCCAGATAGATTGTCTGTAATACTAATCCAGATAGACTGTCTGTAATACTAATCCAGATAGACTGTCTGTAATACTAATCCAGATAGACTGTCTGTAATAATAATCCAGATAGACTGTCTGTAATAATAATCCAAATAGACTGTCTGTAATACTAATCCAGATAGACTGTGTAATAATAATCCAGATAGACTGTTTGTAATACTAATCCAGATAGACTGTGTAATAATAATCTAGATAGACTGTCTGTAATACTAATCCAGATAGACTGTGTAATAATAATCCAGATAGACTGTCTGTAATACTAATCCAGATAGACTATCTGTAAAAATTAATCTATATAGACTCTTTGTAATAATAATCCAGATATGATGGCTATGAAAAAGAATACAGGATGCATCTGAAATCCCACCACCCATTAATTCCCTGTCATTTGCTGCACAGAGAACAGATTTACATAAAGTGAACTCAAGTCAATCAAGTGATTTGACTTGACTTGATGTAAATCTGTTCTCTGTGCTGTGTGTCTGCTTACATTGGAGAGTTACTAGCTGCACAGTAAAGCAGCTTCAGCAATCAATGAATATAATGAATACGAAACACGCTTACTGCTCACCAGACCTAATGGGGAGTGGGGGATGGGTGTGTGTTGAGTCCCCTCACAGAAACACAGTACTGTATTATTTCTGTGTGTCTAAATGAATGAAATATAGGTGCTTACAAAGATGGGGGAGGAATACATTATCAGCGGTTAGGCTGCAATGACAACACATATTACATGGCGATTAGTTTGCACAAGGCAGCTAATGGATCCAATCACGGCACATTAATAAACAAGACACTTAGCTTTGTATCTACCTGAGGAGCCTCATCAATCTTTCAGTGAAATAGCCACAGCCTAGTGAGGCCGCACAAGTCCAATGGTTTGTCAGCTGAGAAATGCTTCAGCTTCCATGTGACTTAGTATGGAAATGGCATTAAAGCCATTGTACATACACACACGTACATACACACACATACACTTACACATACACACTCACGCACACACACACACACACACACACACACACACACACACACACACACACACGTTACACCCAAAATATGAGCTTTGTAGGAGTTGAGTTGCATATAAATAACAATATTTGGTTGAATATCAAAAGCACAAAATCCCACACAATCCATATCTATGTACAGTACACTGTATGTCGAAATGTGTGTTTTTAATTCTCGCTGACCTGGAAGGAAAGAATGAAATTAAACTTCAGAATTTATGCCAACACAAAAAGGTCGATCTATGAGTCAGTCAATTAATCATGTAAAAATGCATGTTTATCAATTGTCTCCAACACTTTGATTCTGATGGATTACATGCGTCCCGGCCTCATTGCCAGTCTGATTTGTATTCCTCGCTGTGCTGATTACAAAATTACGCTGCTGATTCATTGGTTTTCTCCATACAAGATGGATGGCAATGAGGAACAATAGAGAACAGCTAACAAAGCCTGTGGATCTAAGCACTTAAAAAACTTCACCCAGGTATGGTGGTCTGTTAATAATGAAGAGCCATGACATGCAAGACAGAGAGAGCACTAGAGAGAGAGCGAAGAAGAGAGAGAGAGAGAGAACTGGCTCAGTGGACTCAATATGGGCGCGGTGACAACTATGGTTGCTGTGACTAATTTCTGTGACGTATCTGTAAAAAAAAAAAAAAGGATTGTTCATTGAATCACTGTGATTCATTTTGTAGCAGTACTTTTTATTCAGTGGCCAAACATATAACAAAGAAATGCTCATTCGTATTTTAGAAATGACACATTATTTTATTAGTGAATTCATTCATTCACTGATTTGTTCATTTGTAACTTCGCTTGTTTGTTTGTTTGTCCGTTTACACAATACTAGGGGTGGCCCGAAAAACATTTGGCAGAGCCTGATTCGGCGGTGACAGGATGTTTACGGGCTTATTCAGTAGTGTAATTGCATTAGCTTTAATAAAATGCACATGGTGGCTACAGCTTCACGTCGTGAACACCGTGGCGGTGAACTCCTCTGGCCTGCATGACAGTGGCAGACATGCACACGCACACGGACCCACACAGACAGATGGGAGGGCTTTGGCTTACACGTATGGGTTGTTGTTGTTGTTGTGGGTACAGGGCGTACTCCCACTGGGCCACACCACCACCCCAGGCATGTCTCTAAACTTCACCGAACCTGCGTCGCCACCAGCCTGGGATCAGGCTGGGCCCTGCCTCCGCCTGTGTGTGTGTGTGTGTGCCTGTATGTGTGTGTACAGTGCGTGCCCACGCTGTCTGTATGCCTACGCTGTCAGTAAGCCATCCAGAACAGGCGGGGACAGACAGACAGTCAGACTATCACACGTTTACTCACGTGCACATGCCAGACACATGCAGAAAATTCCTGCACACACATGCATGGTGTGACGTACAGTGTATATGTATATGCACGTATATATATATATATATGTGCGAGTGTACTGTACATGCACACACATGCACACACCTTAGTGTTATCGCACACCCTGGAGGACAGTATGTGCATATGTGTGTGTGTGTGTGCATGTGTGTGTGTGCGCGCGCGCGAGAGCAAGCAGAAGCAAGCCCTCCATCCCTATGGGTGCCAGGTTTCAGAAGGACAGCTTTTGCTTGAAGGCAGTAATGTGAGGAGGAGCGGATGAGGAGAGGAGGAGGAGGAGGAGGACCAGAGCAAGAGGAGGAGCAGAGGAGAGGGAGAAAGTGTGTTTCACAGGGAGTAGCATCTGCCCTGAGCTTCAACGAGCGGCCTGTAACTCTCAGCCAATGCACTGGGACTGGGAGTGGACACAAATGTGAGTCGACATCAAGTGAGCTTTCGGTTTAACCCTCCTGTTGTCCTCATAATATTGTCTTGAACCACCAGATGGCACCGATCTCTTTATTATCAATGCTGTGTGTATTTATTTATTTATTAATTATTTCTTTATGTATTTGTGTGGTTTTTCGTGTCTTCTAACCCTCCTGTGGGTCAAATAAATACACTCAGCAGTGACAATTGAAAAACACACAAATCATACACAATCAGATGGCGCCGCCGTGTGGACAAATACAAGATTTTAGAGTACATCACGAGGGTTAAGCACTCTTTAAAATCATTTTGATACTGTAGTAATATCAGCATGTTGATACCTGTAGCTAATTTGTACAGTTGTTGGGGTTATAGCATCCCTCTTATACTGGGGTGTAAACTACTGGACATTATAAGACATTACGAAATGACCTGGTAAGTCGCATGACGTCAGCAAACAAAAACAGATTTCTCTATCAGGGAAATGAAAAGGGTTTTCACATACAGTAATTGCAAATCAGCCTGGGATCGCTCAATTGGAAGCCAATGTGCCACAGAGGCAGTTTCAATAAAATCATTAGCAGGGGATTGGACCATCTTAACCTGATCGCAGCAGCAAATGGTGATTTCCATAACAGGGGCTCTAGCACACGATCTAACCACTTTGTCCAATCAGAACGAGCCCCCCCCACACGGGGACAATTTTGCAAACACAGCCGTTTAGTTGCTGTTGGAAACCAACCGAACCACCCGATTGGAAGCTGGATCCTAAGCATCCCACCCATGCTTTCCAAGTGGAGGGAAGGGGGCGGGGGGATTTTAATCTCACTATGAAATCGAAGGTAATGAAAGATAGAAGTTCTAATTGATGAAGAAGAGCCATTACTGTATAGTTACTAATGTATTGAGCCTGCCTATAAGGGCTATGCAGTGGTTTCCTAGGACGGTACCAGCTGTTGTGTTCACACATTCAGACTGGCATCAGATGGAGAGGGCTTCATAACATTACGGGTGTTTTCTTACAGGTCCGTTGAATGTGCTGTATGATGTACAGTTTAGCGTGCTGTCATTCTTTTCACATGCTGTTGGAGGTCAAGATAATTCAGGCATTACAGAAGGTTACCCAAACAGAAAGCAATGTATTCATGACTCAAATTCAGTGTGTGGTTATGAAGCAGGAGAAACCAAAGTGATTCAGGGCAGACAAAAGAAAAAGATATATTATCTTCCTCTGCCAAGGACAAGCAACTGTGTGTCACGTTTGTATGTTTATGCTACGTATATGGTATGTACATTAGTAGATAGTGCATTGCTATTGTGTGACCTAGTTGTGTTATAAGATATTACAGTGCAGCATTTATTCAGTAATTTTTATGTAACATAGTTGAGCTGCAGCAGAGGTACCGTATTTTCATCATCATTCATCATCATCATCAAAAAAAACAAACATGTAACCCTCTGGCTGTCCTCCGGGTCACAATGACCCAGTGCACCACCTTTTTGTGCCAGCAAAAGGCGCCAACCACAGTACGGACATATGACGTGCAGTGGTTAGCGCCATCTGCTGGCACAAAAAGGTATTGCATTTGAAAGTCGAGGACAGCGGGAGGGATAATCGCAGGCATGGAAGATAGCTCATCATGTGATCATGCAACAGCAGCCTGTCACTCTGTGAATAATCACTGTGAGGTTCTGTCCTAATTGCGATGCGAGGAGCCGCATTTGAGAATGACCGTGATGACCGTTGCATTGTCCTTGCAAAGATGAAAATAAATAAAAAATAACAACATTCAGTTCAATGCAGCACAAACGGCACATATTGTGCTTCCAGACAGGCATCAGCAACGCCTGGCAGCTCCGTCAGGAGGAAGCATCCACTTCCAAGGGCAGTAGTATTGTCAAATAAATGCTTTCGGCTGCCTATTTATAGAGAGGCGAAAGTAAATTATGCCCATATTCGTAGCACACTGTAGCATAAGGTTCCTTCCACTCCATGAAAACTAATTGTCTTGAATACAGAGGAACTTAATATCCCTGTCACTTTTTTTGTATTTAGTTCAGCAAACACAAAGCTCATGGGGCTTAAAACTGATGGGGCACAGAAATCGCTTTGGCTGTGCATTGCCCCCCATAACTCACAAATCCTTTGTAAAACGTTTTTACAGGCCAAATGGTGGCCTGCTTCAGGACCGTTCAAACTGTTCACATGACCACTGAATACATAACGGTGACCACTAGGGGCCTTCTGCACCAGCATGTCCGTTAATCCGCCGCTTTCTGTCCCAGTCGTTTGTTTTTCTGTTTCTCTACAGTTGCTCAGTCTGCACTCTGCCGTGGAGCTATCTGCTGCTTTAGCTGCACAGCTGCCCAGCTACAAACTGGCTTATCCTTCTAGTTATTGTTTGACACGTCAATGTGAGTAAACACATTTTTACAGGTTTTGAACCCCTCTATAGGAAACCTTTTGGTATTCTAAGTAAAAAAAAAATAAAAAAAGCACATAACACAATGACTGGCCCATACTAAAGTACACCAGTTCTATTAGCACACACTAAGCATAAGTCCTATTGTATCGATCCCCTGGCTGCCTGTGAGAATTACCTTAGTAATTCCACTAAATAAACCCTCAGGGCATTAGCATTGATATTCTTATTACACCCTATTACCAGCCAAGCAAGGTTAGTGATCGCGGTGTGTTTCATTGCCTACGCCTGGCCATTCATCTGCTGGTGTAACACAACAAACAGTTGAGTGTGATTCGTGCCTGGAAAGGAGGGGGGGGGGGATCTGCTTCAATCTAATCAGCAGTCCCAAGTGTGCTAATAACCAGATGCACCGGAAGCAAGTGCATTGTGTGCCGCCATAAAACAGCCCTTTGTTGTAAGGGGCACTGCTAACACGTTCACAGTGCACACCGCAGTTTTCTTACCGTACAATACTTTACACTTTACAATTAGCAGGGAGATGTTTTATGTCGTATATAGGAGAGATCAATGATTATATCTTTGCGCTTGTATCTTTGGCACACATACATACAGTACACAGGCTAGACTATTTCGTCAAACCTTGCCTTGGAAATTGTTCTGGTATACGTTCAAGTCCTTTATAGCTTGTTTGTGAGAAATACATTTCTATTTTTAAAATAAGGGAAATTAACGAGACGTTTCTCTGAAAGGAGATGGAATAGGCTATGTTCGTTACTTTCCAGTATTAAACAACTGACATTGGACTTGCATGCCAAATTAGATTCAGATGAACTAAAAAACTAGTCAACAACAACCTAGAAAACAAACAAGATTTGAGAATTGTCAAAACATTAATAAAAAATAATCAAACCAGCTACAATAATGTTATATATATAATAATGTTTTACATATATACAGTAAGGGAAAAAAACATGTATTATTTATATATTATTTGTTTGGCTGTATTTTTTATACTATTTCTAAATATTTGTCTTGTAAGTTTGTAACAGTAAGTTTCTAATGTACATTTGTACACATATGTGGACCAATGCTATTAATGAAACCCCCCCCAAAAGTATTCAATAACATAATACATTGATCTTAAAGCCTTTCTTGCCTTTAGACTAAAAGGCACAAACATATTTAGAGTGGTCTGCAGAGAATAAGAGTCCTGGGTGGAAATACACTGGTATGCTGCCACAATAGTTAATAGGAATCCCATATGGAGGCATTAGGTAACTGCTGAACCTATTCCTCATCAACCACTCAGTTGTCTGAACAGGAATTTTAGCCAATATGAACCTGCTACTGTCTTCTAGATGTAACAGCTAATCAATACCTTGATCCTCACTGACGCAAGGCTGAAGGCTTGGCGGCTTACGCTGATACTGTCAATGCATTGTCTATTTACATGCAGTACCATCGAGGGTTAATGCTTCCAAAATCAATGGGCAGAGATCATGGCTCTGACACTGTCAGAGTTAGCATTACCATTCCCTCTGTGGCTACCTATGGTAAACTAAAAATATCATGCATAGCCCAGCACAACTTGCACTCTGCCAGCTATTTAATTAGGCCAAATAAGTGGCCAAACTCTGGCAGACGAAACAATCATTTATAAACATACAGTATGTTTTCACCCAAAGGTGTTGTTAGGTTATCCATAGGGGGTCTACTGTACAATTTTAATTTGTGATAATAAGTTGTTAGGGTATTAGTTAGAGTAACCATTACTAGGCACAGAAACACATTCCAGTCTCTGCATAAACCAGTGATTTCATTGTGCCTCATTGGATGTGACCAGATAACCCAGAGCAGCGACAGCAGGCAGCCTTAAGGTCTGAATGGTCTGTATTTCACATGGTTTCTTAGTTAAAGGTCCAGTTATTTCCATTTGTGTGGTCAGTCGTGTTGTAATGAAGGAACCCAGAAGGGCTGGACTCATTTTCAAAGCGGTCCAACACATCGTTTAGCCAAAATTCCTCTCTGAAACAATCATGGTATAAAATGAGCCATTTAGCCGCAGGTGTGACATTATTTCTAGATTGCAACCAATCATCTCTGGCCGTTTCTCCCACTCCTAGATGGATAGCCAGTCATCTTAGGAGATGTTAGAAGACAACACCAACTGACAAGGAATGACAGGGACGTCTGTCCAAAATGACAGTTGAAAATAGTAATGGCAAGGGGCCTTAAAAAAAGACGTCCTACACCTGAAGCAAACCGTCAGCACAAGTGTGTTTGCTATAGTTTTAAACTGACGCAATTGTATTTCCCCCATCCAGCACCCACACTGTTTACAGTATATATATATATATATATATATATATATATATATATATGTACAGTGGCAAATGCTCTTGAGCCCATTTAAGCACCCGTGGGTATGTTGGTCAATGAGGTGTGGTGATGCGCACAGTTTGCACATCTTGAGGCGGCGCAAAGCGATTGACCAACAAAAACCTGGTCTAAACTAAGCGGTGAAGTATTTCAGTTATTTTTAGGGCGCATTAGTAATATGCACCTGCATAGGCGGGTGAACAACTCACACACTACTGCTACACAGACAGGACATGCACAAGATTAAAAACCAAAATACTTACATACACATATTTATTTATTTTTTGATTGGGATGACTGTGTATGACTGCAATTTTCAGTATTTATTTGTATATTGATTACTAACTTTTTTATTCTGGCACTGCACAGCATATTCAAGTAAAACGTATAAACTAAAACTAAAAAGATAACAGCTTGAAAGATTAGCATTGTGTACATCAATATATTTTATCCTGCTGTTACCATAAATGGCTGGCTCTCCTCTCTACCTCTCCCTCCTCCTGTGTGTCCAGAGGAGGAGTAGAGAAGGGTGGGATCCTAGGGGAGGGGCAGCGTGTGAGACCCATGACTAAGAGCTGCTTCACACAGGCGATGTCGTGTGTGTGTGTGTGTGGTGCTGATATCGGCAGTAATGAGCTCAGCTGTTGTCTGAATGGCTGTCTGCGACTATTACCGTCACACGGCTGTCCTTTTAACCAGTAACAAATAATCAATATCAAATTGGTCATGGACATCAGCCAGAGGTCTTGTACTTGCTGTTTGTACATTTCACACAAATCTAGATAGATATGTTGACGGGACTAAATGAGACTTTCTGTTATTATGCTTTACTATTGTTTGGTTTTACACCAAAATGAACCTGTTGTGAACCACAGAAATCTCAATAAAACCTCTTTTGGTCATCTGAAACAATTTGTCACTACTGAAATGAAGTACAGTATATTGCCTTGGCTCTCTAGTTCATGGCTTTTGTAGGGTTATTAATCCTGAATAACATTGTTTGGACTGTCATTCCAATAACAATCATCATAAATTAGTCTTTCTTCACTAACCTATTGAGTAGGCTATAAGCACACTGGTTTATAGTAACATTGTTGTCTTTTGCCCAAATATTGCATCAATTGCATTTACACTAGTCTATAAGTATATACGAGCTAGTATAATGTAGAATAAATTGTAAGTATAAATGTTCCTATTATATACTTTATATTTAACTGTACAGCAATTCCTATTCAAATGTATATGTAATGTTGTTTAGACAATCTATGCTTTCTAACGCTGTTAAAAGATTGTGTCATACTGTATTTGCATTTACAATTTCAGTTAAAACCCTCCTGTTGTCTTGGGTCAAAATTACCTGCAAAAGGCAGCCAGCCTTGTGGTCCTCTTCTCTAACCTACCCCTAACCCTAACCTTAGGACAACAGGAGGGTTAAAAACATTTAAGTTAACGCCTTGTGCATATATTATTTCTATGTATTCTCCACTAACCTACTTCGTTTAACTAAATATACAAGTACGCATCTGCAACTGTGCAACTCCAAGATGATTTAATTTATTAGCATATACCTTGTGTAAAATGTCCCCTTCAAGTGTCAACTTGATTTGTCGGTTTGTTCAACTGCTACTCAGTTCAAGCAAATGTAACCGCCTGCCGCCAACCTACCATATGCTCATGCACTCCTTAACATACAAGTGAGTGACAGTGTGTTCGGAGCTCGTAGAGACACCCTCTAGGACAAGGAGCCTCTGCCAGAGTCATCTTGTATCGTAAACAAGTGATCGGTGATTTCAGTTGGAACTATTTCGTCAGCCTTCAGATAGATGTCTCAACCAGCTGTTAAATGCCAATCAATACATGGATTGGCAGACCCAGTGGCTTGTAGGTTAGATAATTCCAGTTGATTGTCAACATCAATTATTCTAGATTCTTGGTTTATTTCATCGTAATTCTAACTGAAACTATCCCAGAATAAAACATTGCAGCCCTATAATGCAGTCCTACCGTAATTACCCAAAATTATTTTCTTCTAAATAAAACAGTGAATTTTAGCATTGCCTGGGATTTGCAAATGAATGTTAGAGAATAAATAAGTTTTAAATTAAAATAGTGACATGTACTGTATGTAGTTGTTCACATGTACTGTATGTAGTTGTACACATGTACTGTATGTAGTTGTACACATGTACTGTATGTAGTTGTTCACATGTACTGTATGTAGTTGTACACATGTA
>JAODUG010004013.1:0-10864 GCA_027564795.1 Aphredoderus sayanus
AGCAGTTTTCCTCTAAAATCAAGAGTTTCTTCTTTGAGACAAATGCTATTCTGAGACTGGCAGGTGAATTCCAAATGCCGACGAACGTTTACTCGCAATATTCAGTGTTCTGTTGAAGAGTTCTTGTTGTGCCCGACTGTCAGAAACAGAAATGGCGTCATCCTTTGCTGTAGCGTATAACCAGTGCAGTGCAGACAGAAGGCACATACGCTACCATACTTTCAAAGCAACGTCTTTCCTTGTGTCACCTTATGCCAATTTGGATGTATCTCTTTTAATGACCGATTTTAGTCAATTTGTGTAAAACCCAATGCGAAATAGATTGTTTTGCCATTGATTAGTTACTTTTTGCTTGCTCGCCCTTCGTTGCCACACCGAGAGCCAACGCGGGGCATTACATAAACAGCTTTCTAGTCTAACCGAATCGGAATGATCTCGCCGCGATGATTTACTTTATTACATATATTTTGGGAATGTCGCATGAAAGCTTGGACACAAAACAAGCAGTCCACATGAACATTAAACGTATGTATGTAATTTTAAAGCAAATAGGCTATGTCGATAATGACAGCCGCAAACAGAGTTTTGAAATGATAAGCACTTGTTTTATTTGTTTAGCGTTTTGGGAAACCTATTGGTGAAAAATATTTAGTGCCTACTGTGTGGAACAGGCCAACCACCAAGTTGAAGAGCAAAATATGTCACAACAGTGTCTTCCTATGTTTTTCTTTTTGTAAAAAAAATTAAATCTTTGCTTTATTGCATCTAACCTATTCTCCAAACTTGTCTTTACAGCCACATATTTATTACACTGGTCACCAAGAGGACTCATAGAGAGATGAAGGTATTGTATGTTAATATATGTTCATGCACACTCACCTTCTTCACCTTACAATCACTTTTCACATTTTCACCTATTGCTGTATTTATCCTTGCTCATACTATTCAGTCAAAGTTATTCAGTTTTTACAGTATTTGCTTCAGAAGAGTACTGATAGTTTCATGTGCACATCACACCAGAAGCTTGCAAAGGATTGTTTACATTTGTTATTGGTGGTGTGATGTGCATTTTGCCACATGGTTACTGGTGACTATGTGACTATAATACTTTTTTGTTTGGCAGAATTATTTGTTGTTAAATAATGTCTGTAAAAGACAGTATTGGAAGAATTAACTACACAAATTGATTATTGGAAATGACCAAGAATAGACATTTCACATTTTGCACCACCTGCTACCTCTGCTGTTTGGGAGGCAACTTACTGTACACCACTCTAGAACATTCACTTAGCCTGTTGATACTCTCACTTCTTAAATGAGGACAATTGTAGCCCATCCATCATCAGTTGTAGTGGGCATGCATTTTTGTTGTTGACCAAATGTCAGTGTTGGTTGTTGTGTTTCCTGTAAAATATAATACATTTGGCCAGCATATCAATGTGGTAATTTGTTATTGTTGCTGATTTTTCTTCTTTTTCTATACATTCCTTCTTCAACAAGTCATATACAGTATACATTTACACTGCAAGTATTCATAGTTGTATTGATTTAAATAGACAATTTTCAGTGATGTCTCTTAGCAAATGTTATGATAACTAATGAAGAGAGTCAGGTGCATTAAGT
Source organism: Aphredoderus sayanus (assembly GCA_027564795.1). Classification (NCBI taxonomy): domain Eukaryota; kingdom Metazoa; phylum Chordata; class Actinopteri; order Percopsiformes; family Aphredoderidae; genus Aphredoderus; species Aphredoderus sayanus. The sequence goes on from JAODUG010004013.1 coordinate 1,624, forward strand.
CACACTATAATACTTTAGTAACATGTAATAACTTCTGGGAGTCTGTTTACAGTCTGTACATGTATTGTCTATCTCACTGTACTCCATGCTGTGGTATTACTTAGGTGACCTATGAATTTAATATTGTCTTGCCTACTCATAGTAGGATAGTTTTGTGGTCTGAGTGATGCACTAGCTGACAGGTCATAGGTTTGAGCTTTGACATGGACCCACCTGTTAGCCTCATTGAGCAAGATATCTGAAACCCCTTCTTGTACCTTTTAATACTTGAAACCGACTGAATTGCTTTGGAAAGAATTGTCTGCAATTTGACCTAATTATAATGTCTCACAGTAGAATAGTGTGTCAGTGAAAAGGCAAATGTCGCAACAAAATGTGAATAATATCTTATTCTTTTGTAAGGGATTCCTTAAACTATGTTATTATCTAGCAGGTCGACAGGAGAATGGAATATGTGTTCTTAAGATAATTTCCCTAAGATATGCAAAGGTTATAGTATTTTTAAATTGTAAAATATTTTTATTCTAAAAATGGAAACTAGAAAATTACAATTTCATTGATACTAGAAGTTACTTGTCTAATCCTCTCGCTCATTTAGCCTGTCTAAATTGTATGCCCATTTCAATGAATTTGTTATTTTTTGCTTTGAAGTAGGCTAATGATAATACTATATGTCAATGAGTTGTTGGCCTGGCCTAAGTCTTCACAATAGTTTTCAAACAAAAGGTATTAGGCTAAGTTTGGTGTGTTTTACCCTCTAGTTTAAAGCCAACCATGGTATTGCCAAGGTAACCCCTGCCAAAGCAGCAATGACTGTTATTGAGGTGACTCTGGCTTGGACAAAGAGGTGATTCACAGCAGGATTATTCTACATCGTATGAGCTAGGCTAGAGGGGAAAAGCTTAATTCTTTCCTGCATGCCCATTGCATGTTCCTTTGTTCAGCACAAGCACTTTCATTATCGTGGCTCATGATATTTAATTTATTTCTTCAGCTTTGTTGGGTGTCGTATTAGTCCAGTTAGTTAGGAAAGAAGTGGTGCATAATAGGTGCTTAATTATAGTTAGTTTACTTGATATGTATTGCTGCATCAGGCTTTCATGTTTTGCACATTTTATTTATATTTTATTTATATTTTTATATTTTATTTAAACAAAATTATATTTATATTTTTAAAAAGTGCATAAATGGGTCTCGTCATTTTTTTTCCAGAGCTGTATACAGTAGGCTAGTTTCAACTGTGTCATTTTGTAGCTATAATAAAATCTTAATGTTTGAAAAACTGCTATTTTAAAATAATTGCAAATTCTTAACAAGGTATTTGCCACTGAAGCAAGGGGTAGTTGCAGCACTCAAAAATCTGGCTTTTAATCCATAATTATAAAACCTGACATTTCGACACACAGCAGGCGTCTCCCTCTGAGTAAGACACCTGTGTTGAAAAGTCAGTTTGATTTTTGTCGTTGTTGGGCACCCCTCCTGTCCCTTGTTTGCTGATGCTTGTAGCCCACCTGAACTTTATTTGTAAACTATTATTTAATGCTAGCCAGAGAAAGCACATCTTGCAGAGAGAAACGACAAGCTGTGGTTTGTCCCACATTAGATTGTCTTTATGTAGTCCCTGTCTGAGTCTGACCCATAAAATATATTCAAAGTAGCCTACCTGGGGACCTGTTTCAGGCAATAATACCGTAAAGCTCAACATGTATGATTTGTTTATTTATGTTGGGACTGAGCTGTTGAATGCGTGGTATTCGCCAGGGCCTTCCAAAAATGCTCTTTATTAAGCAGTGGCTCATTACCATTGTTAGTGCTGCATGGAGTTGCCTGCTACATTTTTCATGAGTGTCTTCAAAGAGTGTCTTTATTGAGAGTGTCTTTATTTACTGATTTGATTCTTCTGCCTCTGGATTTCACTTGATGAAGCTAGGATGATTCCAACTGCTGACTAAGGATGCACCAATCCTGTTAGAGTACAAAGGAATTACATTTGTATTAGTTATTTATGTGTAATACATTATCTAAACTACAGGTCAAGATAGGAAACCAACACATTGTCTTGTTTCCCAAGTTTAGATTTGCAGAATCAATACATAACCTGACTAAACTATTTGCAATATTATTTTAAGTACAAATGACTTTCTGCCAAGAGTTTGATTGACGGGCAGTAAGACCAATCATACAGTATGGCTAATATGTTGCGGTCTGCCATTTTGCCTTACAAACAAAAGAATCTTTGTCAACTGAGTTAAAATGTAAATCCGATGGCCAGCAGTTTGTGGCCTTTTGGAATGTGCATTAGACTGCTATGTTTAAATCTACTCGTGCTACATATCTGTTAAGGTTCTTGTGATTAAAAATGCAGACCATATCAAGATACAATTGCAGTATAATCGACACATTTGTCAGACCAATCAGATACAAAATTAATTTTAAAGACATTGGGAGGAGTTGCACAATGTGAGGCGCAGCGCGAAGAATGCTTTGGAAATGTTACAGTCTGCTACTTGTACGAGTCCAGCTTGGGTTTAGATGCTGAGGTTGACTGACTGAAACTACTGTGAGCCACACAGGCAGATGGCCAGCGCATAAACGGCAGGTCCAACACAGAATGCCAAAGCAAACCGGCCGCTCAGATAGTTGCCATTCTTTGGCGGACGTGCTGACACATCTAAGAGAATGTATTGTACGTGAGAGCCACATGAAGGCCAAGGTACTACTTCTACTTAAACAACAGAGCAAGATGCAGCCGTCCGTGTGTGGACTTGTGTAGAGACTAGGGTTAATTAATCCATAAAAATGGACAAATGCTCAGAGTTTATGTCACTTGGTGTTATGCTCTGATGATTATCTATCAGCTCTAAGGCTCCACGGCTGTAGTGTTAATTGTGAAATGAAAAGTTGTTAGAGTAGCAACGTAATCAGAGCTCAACAGGCTGCACCTGCAGTGGGTTGGGGTGTGTCGTGGACAGGAGACCGTGAATGTATATCGCGGTATCAGTTTCAGAAGCATTACACCCCTAATACCAGTGCAAACTGCAGTTCAGGAAATACATCCTATTACTAATGTACGGTATCCAGTGAATCAGTGCATCCCTACCTATACTAAGTATCTAAGACTGTACAGGGCCGTGTGTTTGCCTTTTGCTTTCTTCCATTATCTTTACTCTCATAATCGGCACCTTCATGTCAAACATTCTAAACACATTCATAATATATGTGGTCATAAATAATCCCCTATGTCTTTAAAGACAGCTGTGACTGAAACACTTTGTGGGGGCTTGGTTAGTAGGTTGCGCCAGCACTGCTGAATGTTTCCAAGTGATCGCAGCAGCTGTTTGTGAACGCAGAGTGAGAATATACACTACAACAGTAATGGAATATTCTGGCGTGAGACCGAATAAAGCATATGAGCCTTTGAATGCGCATTGTGTGTATGTTTTGCTTGTAAATCAGCTTGCACTCTCTTCCTCCTCCTTTGCTGAAACTTAATTGAACTGCAAATGTGTGCTGTCCTGTGCGGCCTTTGCATACGTTTGTGAGATTAAATGAAGCCATGTCATCGATTCCCTACTTGAATTAATACTGCGGCCCTAGTCGTGCACCTGCAAGCCCTCTTGCCGTCAACAGAGTGATGGCATAGTGTCACTTTTACAGAAAAAATACATCTCTGCATCGGCTAATTACACCTGCTGTCCCCAATATAACATTTTAGGCCAAAATGAGATTGGTGTGTTTCTGCTTCTCAAAACCTTTAGGATACCAATTCTGCCAAGTTTCCTCCCTCCACATATGCTCATACACAGCAAAAATAGCATCACGCACAAGGCTTAAATACTGAGCATGCCTCCAATTGGCAGCGCATGGGTGACTAGTACTCAGTTTATAGTATTGGTGACCTTTACAGACAACAAATGTGCCACTTGTGCAATATGACCAAGATCATTAGTGCACCACTTCTGACATTTGTTTCATTGGCTTCCTCTCTGAAAGGGAAAAGCAGTTATGGAGCTCAAGCTTGTTTTGGTTGTCAGCCACTAGTTAAACTCAGCTGTCCATTGCTGACTGATATTAGTGTGGATTGCAGTTCCGTGCTGTGTCAGTTTAAGAAAAAGAAGAAGTATTTTTTAAACCAAGCCAGTTGTGAAAACACTTTAAGGCTGAATTGTTTAGAATAGTGCTGCTCATGAGCCTTTGTGCCTATAGCAGGTGTGTTGGTCGCCCAGCGCAGAGGCATATTTGTGTATGTTTAATCAAGCATATGTGCCTGAAGAGCATTTTCCACACTAGCTACACTAGGTGTGGAGGCCAAGAGCTGGGAGCAGTCCCCCCTCATAATGTTAGCTTTTGCAGACATAGCCTGCTGTGGAAGGCATGGGGATACAATGTACTGCTTTACTTTGCTCTTTGTGTGAAGGTTTGTACTGTTCTTGTTCAGTGCCGCAGATTTTAAACTCATTGTGGATCCACAGGTAGATCTTAAATAACACACACCCCAAAGGCAGAGGAATTCTGTTTTCCTGAGCTTAGCCAACACGATTTGTTGAACATTTAACATGGAAGAGGACATTGTGTCAGTCTGGTATGGGCTTGAAAAGTTGAAATAGACCAGGGGTCGGCAACCCGCGGCTCTTCAGCCTCCTTGCTGTGGCTCTCTTCAGGCCATTTTACAACAAGCATGATGTGAAAAAGCAACGCATTATTTTAAATGCATTATAGTAAATGACACCATACACATACAACGCGAATGTTTGCAACGCGAAAATGCAACATATATTTTATTTACTTCGAGGTCAATTTTTTAATAACGATAGCCTACAATACACACAAAAGCAGCTGATCCTTAGCGAACAGACATTGCAGGCTACTCCAACACGCACCAGTTTAGAGTAGGCTGTAGCCTAGAGTTTGCTCTCCTCCGGATAAATAATTCAGTAGGCTGTGTGTGTAAACTAGACGTGTCAAAAATGTTTCCTTATGTTTACTTTTTTCAAAAATGCTAAGCTGAAACTAGTGTTTTTTTTTTATTTTTTTTAAATGAAAGTGGGCTACGTTTTAATCTTTAGTACAGGAAGGACTCAAAAAGGCCTGCATAGGTCAGTGTTTAATATATTTGAAAGTAAGCCTACACGTGCACTGGCACTGCACAGTTTGTTGTATTCTGTTGTTGTAACAGGTACAATTTAAAAAAAAAAAAAATATTTTACGTTTATAAGCTGTTATGTTTTGCAGCTCCAGTTTATTTTGCTTTAGTGGAAGAGGGGGCAAAATGGCTCTTTCGATAGTAAAGGTTGCCGACCCCTGAAATAGACAAAGGTGGAGACAAATATAGACTACAGCAGGTATAATAAATATTTAAAAAAAATTATTTTATTACTATTACTATTCCAGCATTATTGCTCGAGAGTCAACTGTGGTTCTACTAGTGCAATACTGTTACCCACCTTTGGGGGGCCAACACACACACACTTCCTGGTACCAGTTCCTAAACAAGGTCTGCCGTATTGAACTCAAACCATTGTGCAGAAGTCTCCATCCTTCCCCTGAAAATTTAACATGGTTATTTTGGAATGTATGCATTAAAGTTTACATTTATAGATCAAACATTTGTGAAACGTGTGAAACGTAATGTTATTAAATACTGACTTGCTGATGCAGGTATGCAATTTGAGCAAAAAGTCATTTTTAAATTGAGAAATATGCTATGTGAATCAAATAAACTGCGCTCAAATAGCACTGGTGGGGGAAAATGTTTGTTGTTGATGACGTCTAAATTATCAGCTTTTGGAGGAGAAAATGGAAAATACCCAACCTAGTGTCCACTAGAACTGGCTGGAACAATTAAAATGATAAAGAACACTGTTTTGTTTTTGTTTGTTTTTTGTCTCCTGACAGCTGCTAGATGGTCATCCCATCTAGGCAATGGAATCATTTTCATAGTTTTAGCTGAATATTGGAAAAGAGTAGGAGGGCATTATCTGTGAAAATAACAAACCGTCCTATTTGTGTTGGCATTTGAACATAAGTAATGTAAATCTGGCCTCACTAGTTTGTTATCAGCCCTCCTTGGTTGAGTAGGGAGGTCTGGCTTGCAGCTGTCAAGATAACCCTCACTGACCTCTGAGTATGAAGCATACATCTCTTTCAGAAGAATAAAGGAGTTGGCGTTGAGCAATTGAAGATGGATTAAGGGAACATTTTTATTTGTGTGAAATAGATTGAACAGTACTGCAGCAGTCCACCTTTGTGACACAGTCTATGACTGGTCAGCCAATGGAGATGGCTGCTGTGTCATGTGCAGTTGTGTCATGTAACTGTTGGCCAGGCCAGCTGGTGCTGAGGCCAGGCTTCATCAAGACTAATGAGGTGTTCATCTCAGAGGTGCGCTGGACTCTGCTCCTGAATTTCTTCTCCCTGTATCCCAGTACTGTTGTAACCAAGTGGTTTTATAATTCTTTTTTTATTCTATATATATAATTTTTGAATTTTTTTTAGTTTCTTATTTAACCCTCCCACTGTCCTAAGGCATGTCAGTAGTCTACCAGCAGAGGAAGCTAACCGAGGAATGTCATATGTCCATGTTGTGGTTGCTGCTCGCTGCTGGCGAGTGCACTGGGTCATTTTGACCCATAGGACAGCGGGAGGGTTATAAACATGAATGAAGCAGCAAACGACTATTTTTTTATGTCAAGATATAGCTGAGTAATGGTGTCTTGAGCAAAATGTCTGTTTTGGTCTGAGATGCTGGTGCTTAGTGCGACATCTAGTGGCAGACAAGATCATATATACAACCTTTAAATTATTTTTCGTTGTAGTTTGATGTATATTTTCTATATTAACACGTTTTCTATTTAACACGACCAAAAGTGATAGATGATTACCTTTTTTATATAGGTACTTTAACATTTAACCCTCCCGCTGTCCTTGGATTTCAAACTCACTGCCTTGTTGCTCCAGCAGATGGAGCCAACCGCAGCACGTCATATGTCCTTGCTGTGGTTGACGCCAAGAAGGTCATGCGTTGGGTTAGTTTGACCCGTAGGACAGGACAGGGTTAAATAATGATGTTGTGCTGGATAAAGTGGAAACAGTGATAGAACAAACTAGAATAGTGAGCATGTACAAACCCAAGTTGTGCAGCAAAAGGTTTTATCAGAGGTCAAATATTCTATTTGATCTTGTTTCAGCTAGCAAGCCCTTCACCCATGTGTCAGCAAAACAAGCTATAAATACACTGGTTTATAATGGCATCATATCTACAATCACTGGTAGAACAATACTATTTGTTTGTTTTTTCATGGCTTTGAGCCCTCCTGTTGTCCTTGGGTTTCAAACTCACACCCTGTTGCGCCAGCAGTGCACATCATATGTCTGTGTAAACTGTAGAATCAGGTTTAGCTCCTTCTATCTGCCACAAAGAACTAGTGATTTGGGTCATTCTGACCCAGAGGACATCACGAGGGTTAATACTCTCTCGGAAGGCGAGAAAGTATGCCATTACAGTTGTCTAGACACGATGTTGCAAATGCATGAATCTGCCACAAAGAGCTAGTGATTTTTGACCCAAGGGACATCATGAGGGTTAAAATTATAATAATAGGCATTAATAACATGATGTTGTAAGTAAAAAAATGTAATTGCTTCAAATATTAGTCTAATTGACATGATGCAGATGCTCATTTTGCTAATGTATTAACGCCTATCTTTTATTTAATAAATACAAATGATTTCAGAAACATTTATTTAGCCTGCAAATTTTGCAGGCTACACAGTACACAGCATTTTATTGTGTATCGCATCTTTGACAGTATGTCTTTCTCCTTAGTATTGTGTGTCGATATTACTGCTACTGTGAAGCACTTTGTGACTCACATCTGTGGAAATGCCTACTGTATATAAATAAAGTTTAGTTTGGCCTACTGACTTATTTGGCCCACAAGATTAATTTGTAATGCAACTGGTTTTAATCCACATGTAATTTTTTTAAATAACATTAAATAAACTGACAATGAATGCATTAATTAGGTATGTGTTTTGTATTTAATGCACTAGGCTAAACAAACTATATTAAACTATACTAGTGAATATTTTTGGCACTAAATTATTAGCCTTGTTGATGCAAATCTATGATGTCTCTAGGTGTCAAATGCACATTTAAATATGTGTATGCTGAGTCAGGCTGGGTTGAGTTATTAAAACATTGCTAGGATTATGTATAGTTTAGCATCACAATTGTACTGGGACAAGTGCAAAATGTCCTGTTCTTTGTTAATGTTGTTCATGGTCATAACAATGTGGTGCACCTTACAAAAATCATTAGGGAACATCTAGTTTAAAAAAGCAGAAATAATAATAATCAGAAAACACAAGCGACTTTGATCTCAATGCGTTAACATTTAAGTTGAAGCAGCAATGTATTCATTGCCTAACTGTTTGTTGCTACCAAGCTGACTGTAAATATATGAAATACAGTGCTGTTGTGTAGTGTGACACGTGTTGAGCTCGCTAGAAAAAAGGAATGAAAACAAGCAGGGAATTCAACTCTACTCTGCTGCAAAACGTACAACATTCCCACGTGGCCCAGAACAGGAATGGCTCTTCTGTGTATTTAATCTCTGTCTCAAGGAAAGTGTCTGAAAAACAAAGATGACAGAAGAATGCAGCCATGTGCCTTGACTAACTCCCTCATTGTAGTCCTCATAGCAGTAGTTGAGTGGCCTTTTTCCCTTGGAGGCTTGTTGTCCAATTCTCTGAGCAGATGGTATGTGTTTTCCCCTGGATGAATCACAGAGATGGGTTTTTAGAAGCGGCCCCAGACTTTGAAGTGTGATTGGTTGTCCTTTTGTGAGTCCTGAGAGTATGTACTTTCCTAATGCAAGTGTTCTGTTTGTTGATTTTTATACATTGGATTAGAAATAATTGATTTCATGTCATCTTCTTTTCCCTGGCAGACTCTGGAGGAGCCTCCCTACCTTACAGTGGGGACTGATGTAAGTGCCAAGTATAGAGGGGCATTCTGTGAGGCCAAGATTAAGACTGCGAAGAGGCTGGTCAAGGCCAAGGTAAGCTACTTTCCATATATTGGCACGATCTGGCCTTCGTTCCCAGGACTTTTATCTTTTATTGCTCCCTAACGTCCGTACCGAACGGGGGAAAAGGGCTTTTAAATATGCTGCACCTTCTGCTTAGAATACTTTACAAAATCATTTAAATCTTAGTTTGTTTCACTTAATGCTTTTAA
>JAODUG010004014.1:0-10864 GCA_027564795.1 Aphredoderus sayanus
TTGTGAGAGAGAGAGAGAGAGAGAGAGAGAGAGAGAGAGAGAGAGAGAGAGAGAGAGAGAGAGAGAGAGCCCTATAGGATCAGGCCTTTAGGTGTCACTATACTTTCAAGAATCCATTCTTGGCCCTGGCACACTTCCACACACAAAAACCACACACGCAAGTGCACAAACACACAGTAACAAAATGGTGTCTTGCCGAGGCATGTATTGTTCATGAGGGCCAGGTTGTGAGCTGGCGATAGTGAAAGGTCCTCCACAAGCTTTCTCCAGAGACACATGATTAATGGAAAAAGTAACAGCTTTGGAGTATGATTTACACAAAATCTACTTTGTTACTGAGATGTCACTCCAGTATCACTGCTACTGAGTCTCCTCATCTCCAGAAAGAAAACTAATAGTTGTTCCCCATGTTTATTATTTATGTGTAAACTTTATTTATCTTTAAAAAGCATGTTCAGCATTCCATTTAACCACAGGGGCTTGTAAGGGCACTGGAGGAAACAAGCAAAATGTGGACGTTTATAAGGTGTAATTGTGACAAATTATACTAACGTTGACTTGTAATATACCTTGTAATTCCATTCTGGTGGATTAAAATGCTTTGCGGAAAAGAGCAGTAGAAAGTAGGAAGAAAACAAGAGATGAAAAGGAGCGTTTTAAAGTCTCAACATTCAACGACGCGAGAACAAAGCAGCTGCCATAAATACATCCATATGCCCTCTGTTTGTGGCTACGCATATTTCTATTCAAGGAAAAACATGCGGTTTTATGCTGGAATACTTACTATTCAGAAAATAACCTTTGTAGATGTGAAGATTCAAAACTGTTTTTTCCTCCACCCCCCTCTCCACACCCCCACTTCTCCTTTCTCTCTCTCTACCAGCATGACTTACTGCTGGCTCACCCCAGATACAGATCTGCCGTCTATGCTGCACTAGGACTAATCAGCTCTGGCATTGTTATGCTGTTTATGTACAGACAATCCTCTGCCAAAAAGAGGACAGGCATAATCACAGGGCCTGAGCAACAGCAATGATAAACATGGCCCCGATGACTACAAACACAAACCGTAAACACATGCTAATAAACACAATGCACCCGGTGTCGAGTCACATCTGACGGGTGGTGGTGGTGGTCTCTCAGACGAATTTGTGTGTTTATTCATGGGTGCTGCTGCTTATGTGGAGGAAATGTCACGTCGAAGAAAGAGGGTGCTGCTGTTGTCACGGTATCCTTCTCACCTCGTTAGGGGGCTTACAGGCCATTTATTGTGTCGGAGAGGAGTTTGTGCAAGCTGAAAACACAACTAAGTACCCATAGGAGTCTCTCTGGGCTATACAAATATACTGAGGAGTTCCATGGCCATATCATCCCAAGCTACTGCTGCAAGTTAGTTATCAATCAGTGGTTCTAAAACACTTTGACTGGTGTCTCCAACAACTTATCTTAATAACAGTATACAAATATAGGAGCTGAGTTAGTATTGTCATTTTCTAACCTTTTTAACCTTCGTTATGTCCTTACAATATTGTCTTGAACCACCAGAGGGCGCCATCTGATTGTGCATGATTGTATGGTTTGTTTTATTGTCATTGATGTGTGTATGTTAATTAATGATGTATTTGTTTGTTTTTTTGTGCCTTTTAACCCCCCTGTAGTCATCAGGTTTCAAACATCAGGTTTCAAACTGTGTCAGCAGTGCACATCATATGTCTGTGTAAGCTGTAGAATTAGGTTTAGTTCCTTCTAACTGCCACAAAGAGCTAGTGATTTTGGTCATTCTGACCCAGAGGACATCATGAGAGTTAGATTAATATACTATACCTTTTTTGGCCTTTTGATTGGCCTTCAGATGTTTAGCATCACATTGATTTACATGTTATTTTGGGACAAACATTCTTCTGAGCAGAAACAAGCCTTTCTGACAAGATCTGTATGTAAGGCGATGACATGGTGCTGCCCTTAAATACCTTTCACCTCAAACAGTGGGAGAGAGGCTGAGAGCAGAACGAAAGGCTGCCTCTCCTTTCCCATCCATCTGTATTCTGCTCCTGTTGGAAATTAGCCGGGAGATCAAGGATTCCTGTGTTGCGACATGCCTTGCTAACTGTAGTGGGGTGGTTGGGATTTCCGGTGTGGTACGCGACCTTCCAGGCATGGCTGTAAAGTTAATTAAAACTCATTTGGACTTTGGTGCTCTGTGCTACAGGGCCAGAGGGGCTGTTGGGGGCCAGACTATGGGACACAAAGATTTCTTGGCACCTTTAGGGGGAAGTGGAGGATCGAGGGACAGTTTTACTTCATTTCGCTACATTGGTTGGGGGTGGGGAGCGAGAGAACGAATATGGATGTGTGTGCGCACGTGTATGCGCGTGTGAATAGAGTATAGTCAGGAAGTCTAGGGGGGAGTGTGTTTAAGCAGAGATAGGCAGCAGGCTGTACAGGAGGCTTTGTGACCTAGATTGAGGTGAGAGCGAGCGAGCGAGATAAGCAGAGAAAAGGAATAAGTGAGCGAGAGGTCCAAGCAGGGGAGAGTGTGAGAGAGAGAGAGAGAGAGAGAGAGAGAGAGAGAGAGGGAGGGAGAGAGAGAGAGAGAGAGAGATAACAAAAAAATGGAATAAATGATATTGGGGTAAGTGAAATGGGGAGAGAGGAAGCACATATAGGAAGAGAGCAAGAGAGACAGAGAGGAAAGAGAAAGCATCGTGTTTCAGCTGCGTGCCAGATGACCTTGGGCATGTCACGCTGCCATCTGTTGGCTCTGTCTGGCCTGTCAACGCACCTCCAACCCCGGTTAAAACATGACATTCCTGTTTCCCAACACACCGAGGGCCAACCATCATCGCCCTGAGAGAGAGAGAGAGAGAGACATAGAATGAGAGAGATAAATAGGGAGTGAGAGAGACATACTGTAGGAAGAGAGTAAGGGAGTGAGAAATGGAGAGAGCGAGAGAGCGAGAGAGAGAGAGAGAGAGAGAGAGAAAAAGGGAGGGAGTTTAGAAACCAGGCCCGGAATCGAACGAACAGTAGCTCCGTGGAGGGCAGGCAACACGATAGGAGAAGAGAGGAGTGACCTTTTCTACAAGCGGCCGTCTTCGTGAGCCCATATTGTTATCAACATATCACTCCCAGGACGCCCACTAGAGCTACAATAACGCCATTGAACCGACAGTCCATCATCATAGGACAAAGAGGGGCGCTAACGCTCGCATCCTATGGGGCATTGAGCTGTGCTGATTGCACTCATAAATGAGCACAGCGCTCATAAAATCATGTGGTAACTGCTTACTGGTGCACAGGGTGATGGCTGCTGTTATCTGCTGTCTGAGCCTGCTGGCTGTGGGCTGTGGCATCTGGCCCGGGTCTGTTCAGACGCTCCGCTATTGCTGAAAGGTCAGTCACATGTTAAACAATGGGAGAGGACAAACTGAGGAGACTCACGTTGAGGTTTTTAATTAATTAATACATTTATGTTTTTATATAGAATTTACAGTATAGTAGGATATTTTATTATTTCTGTTTTTTGTGCTTTTTTAATTGTTATTTTGATGTGTTTTTTGTCTTACAGTATATACAGTATTAGTATTAGTTTGATTTCATACAATAATTATTTTTAATTCTCTACTTATTATCAAATATATAAACTATTGTGGAATGTGTCCAGGTGCTAGTCTCTTACAGACTTACAGTACAGATATTCTTTCATACGTTAACTTACGTCAATGGTAATTCAAGTCAAGTTTCTATTTGTTATTATCACAAGCAAACAAAAAATATGAATATTTACTTATTCAGTGGACCACTGCTATTATATTCATTTTATTATTTTCTAAGCAAGATAATTGTAATTGTATACATTATTTTGTTTGTGCACATACAGTATAAAGCACATTCAGATTTTCAAATGTAGAAATATTCTTCATTTAAACTGGTAATAATTCTCACCAGTGTTAAGTAGTTCACAAAACCAAAACACTGGAGGGACACCAATAACTGGTCTATTTTAGTGAACTAATATCAACTGACCTTCTTTGCCCCTAAGCACACTTTTGTGGGCTGTGATGGGAGCAGACAGACATACTTACTAAGGGATGGAGGGATTTAGCTTCTCATAATCAGTTAATCATCTCCCCAATCTAGAGAGATGTGTGCTGAGCGGAAAGATTTCCAACCCTTAAATAAAATGTTTGCATTTCCTCCAGAGACAGAGATGAAATGGGGGATTGTGGCTCTTATTGCATTGATGGTATTAGACCCTTGTCTGATAAATCGACGGCCTGGACATCGGCGTATGGCAGGCTTTTGGTGAGCACCATTGGCATAGGAACTTCATATAGGTATTCTTGGGGAAGTATGCGGCCATTGCTGTACTTAAATATAGAGCATACTTTAAATTCTGCCTTTGCTTGTGGATTCAAAAGAAAGCAGGAAAGAAATTCAGAGGACAAGATACAGAGAGAATGCTTCTATTTGGGTCAACGGGAAAAAAACTCCCCCCTAAAAAAAATAATAATAAAAGAAGCAAAATAATCCCTACCACAGCAAGCTACTACAGTAAAATCACTGAGCTCTGTTTTTTTGTCTAAAGTATGACTTCCACCCTTAATGTATTCAGTTTCCATTCCTGAGTTAGACATCCCTGTTCGCTTATCGCTGCCAAGTCAGGTGATGTGCTGACTTTCAAGAACAACTTAATGCAAAGCATCATGGGACTGTGCCAGTAATCAGAAAGATAATGACACCTGCGAGGAAATTCCCCACCAATTATGATTGGAATAATTACATTTTAAGCTGCAGACGATGGGAAAAATGGTCTCTTCAGCTCCTGCATTCCCACACGCAATCTGGTGCCTTGTGACACAACAGATGCATATTTCCCCCCCAAATCCATAGCTGCAATGTGGAAGGGGTAGTTCTACAATGACCAGGCCTTTCTCCCTGCTATACAGCCATGGAAGTGGAGGAAGTGGGACCCCGACCCTCCCCTCACTCTGGGAAATTGCTCTGACCTTATAGCACTGTTGGAAGGAAGCAAGCCCTGGAAAATAGGCACTAGGCTGCCGTGGCAACCGCTTCTGACCCTTGGGACCTTTGGCTGAGCTGCACCTCTCAGCCCTTTGTACGCACACACACACACACACACACACACACGTGTGCGCACACGCACACACACAGACACACACACAGAGCTCCTGGACAGATTGGGTTACCCCTTAGAAATGACAGCTGCCTCTGTTTTGCATCCTCTCAACATCAGTCCACGTTTTCATCATGGGAGCAGAGGACTGGCCCGGCCATTGACACCAGCAGCCTCCTGCACCAGCAGCTAAAAGGCTTGCATTCATGGGAGCCATCCTGGAAACCAGATGTGTCTGTGTTATGTGCACGCACACGTGCACGCATGTGTATGTGTGTGTGTGTGTGAGAGAAAGCGAGAGAGAGAGAGAGAGAGAGAGAGAGAGAGAGATAGAGAGAGAGAGAGAGAGAGAGAGAGAGAGCATGTTGGAGAGCAGCAGTTGAGTGAAATTGAAAGTGCAGAGGAGCGTTGGAAAGGGCCCTGTGTGGCGTGGTAGGAGCATAAGGCCCCAGGGCCCGCCTGGTACACAGGTCAGATGGAACTCCTGGCCTGGGAGAACAGAGGTGATGGGTGGAGAGATCAAACACACTCCTCCAGCACTCTTGGGAGCACGCGCATGTGCATTCAATATTAATATCTGAGTGATGTGAACCTTCAAACAGGAGAATAGCCCAGCTAACTGTGCTTTACCATGGTGGTTCACAAGCGCTGGGGCGATGCCTCTCCTTTCAATAGGTTGAAGGATGTTTCTGGGCTGCAAGATAATCTTTAAAATAATATTATTATTATTATTAATAATAATAATAATAATAATAATAATAATAATTAACAATTTAAAATCTTTAAGAAAATATATTTTATACTACTATATTGTATATTATTATAAGATGTTATTTTGTCCTACTTTTAATTCAGTATCATTATTAAAAACATGCATACATTTTTATTGGTTTATATAATTCTGCTTTATGTTATTCATGCCATTAAAATAAATGTTTTATTGTAACTGAGGTTACAAGCTTCTCTTTATTTTAGGGGTTGTAGCTAAAACGGTTTGAGAAGCACTGATTTACTGTTTCATTGTGTGAAGCACATTTTGTGGATAATATTCCTTGCTAGAGCAGCAAATAATTGTTTATTTGCTGCTCTATCCAAGAACCTTTTCTACAACTGCACCCACAGGACCAGCAAGATTTATCATTTCATCTGTTACAATATGATTTCAGGCTGGATTGGCTCGCTGGGGTAAAATTCACAATCTAAATATCATGAGTGGGAAATCCAGTTGAGCATAAGTTATTAGGCACACCGCAGGACACCATGAAATACTGTCTAATTAGAGTTAGTTTTAATTCCAGTCTTTTACTTTTGCTGTAGAAATCCAACTCTGAAGGCACTTAACATTGCCAACCAATCTTTGCCACCCACAGAAAAATGGCACCTCTGCCAGAATTAAAACAAAATGAAAATGCACTGAATACTGTATGATTCAAAGTCAATTATTTCCATGCAGTGAGAGCCCTGCTAAGATTGGGCATAAATGTCCCATTTTGAAATAGCAATCCATTTTGGCAAAGTGATGTCATCCAGCATGTAATGTCAGCCTGTGTGAAGCAGAAGGCCCCTTCCTCATCTCAGTGGTTGTTGGCCCATGGTGTTGGGGGGACAAACAAACATTTCTCTCTCATTCAGAGGGAAACAAGGTTTTGAATGTCACAAGCAGCCAGATGCAAACGGCTCAAACAAAAACACCAAGAATCTTTTATATTTAACCACACAAAAGAGCAGTGTTCGGTTAAGTATGTTGTGAGGTATTAGTATTAGCAGTATTCAAGTAATGCCGGTGTGTCAGGATTTCTGAGCCAGTCATTTGTTCACAGCAAGTGAGCAGTATTTTCTGTCAGACGCCAACTCCCCCTCCATCCCCAAAAAAAAAAACAGTAGTGACTTTGCAAGGAGAATTGCGGGTCCCAAAACCTATTTCAGCTAGTAGAGTCGCACATCTGTTCACTCTTTTCCAGTTTTCATGACCAAGCTAGCAAACCCAAACGCCAGAGACAGCTTTATTATTAGTGTGCCTCACACAGGGCTCAGTGGCAGAATATTGCATAGAGAGGCATACACCAACTGAGCAATTTGAATTGGGCAGCTGGGCATTCAGGTATTGTAATTTTAATTCCCTGCTCATTTCGCACAGCCTTTTACAGTTCACTGTTCTTTTCAAAGGACTGTGAAATATTTTTGGAAAACAGTAACTAGGTGGGAGAGCTCAGAACAAGTGGTGTATTTTCACAAATTAGGAATCTCTTGTCACATTAGTAAGTTCCAAATGCCGTCATGTTGCGCATTTGTTATCATTACGGAAACTGGTCAAAGCTGTCCCTCTTGCACTGTCACGATGGAGAGGTGCTACTGGAGACAAAAGCTGTTACAGACTATTTTCTAGTACACTTAAAATAATTGATTGCTGCCTGAGGAAGAGTTAAGACTCGAAACACGTTGTTTCTAAGTGTGAAAACCTATTAATACTGCAAAGGGTGGGTATTTCAAAAATAATTTTTTTACATTGTACAGTATAGTAGCTCCTACCTTCATTTTTTACACTTAAAATAATTATGTGACAATATACAGTACCTTAGCGCAGTAGTATTTTCTGAAGTGACACTCAAAAAGACTCCCTACTACACTCTAAGAAGTGTAGGCAAGCACTATCAAACATGGCAAGCTTTTTATCTCAGGCATAATTCAAATACAAGATAGCTTCTGTTTCCATCACCACATTTGTGGCGGAAAATGCCTCCCTGTTATCCGGCATCTAAATGGCCATTAGCCGGACTAACCCAATTAGCAGAACAAGATCTGACACAGCCTTCCACCGTTCTTCCATCACAGGAAACAGTAGAGATTCGTGCAGCATGCATTCTGATCAAATGTATGGTGATTAATGGCTGTGCACTCACTATGTTGACAGGTTGTAACAGGTCCAAAATTCAGCAGTGAATTGGTTCTACTTACATTTGTCTGAATAACTGACATTTGAGTGAATAAATTGGCCAATAGCTCCATCACCAAGCAGACTATCTATAGCCAATTGCTTCCCAAATGAACAATTGGAGAGAAATGCTGTCAGGCCCAGATTTCCTCATCACCCTGGAATGTTTTCCTTGACATGCCATGTCTGTGCATTGGGAATAATGACAAGGCTAAAAATATTAGCAGCAAATCACTTTTAAGGTTGTTTTAATTATCCAGACGAGCTGTCGAGCAGTCACGCTTGACAAGAAAGATGATGTAATGGTTCAATGAGGAAGTGCAATATCTCACTGGGCACATCTACAGGTGGCTTCCAGGCAATTAACAAAGTCTAATCATAGGAGAAACAGATTAATACAGAACTATTCCATGTCCGATCTCATACTCGAATATGGGCCAAGCGGTAAAGCCTTCTAAAGTTGTCCAGACTATTTCCTTGCCATCAAGGATGTTTAATTGACTCCACTTGAAGTGTTTGTGTTTCCCATACTATACCCTCGTACTGTTAGTCAGTAGTCAGTCCCACCATGGCTGGGAACATATGGTTTTGAGCACTTGAAAGGTGTTATTCATTTGTGAATGAAACATTATGGTCATGTCACACTTGTCTGCTTAGGGACAAACTCCTTTCTTATCAGAGGATGGCTGAGTAGTCAGTGGAGAATGCTGACAGAATGATTGGGACCCTACAGGTGAATCCCATTCACACCCATAGAATGGCTGTGAATAACATCCTCAAGTCCACTGGCATGGCACAGACAGCAGCACACAGGAAAAGCCCTGGGTGAGAAAAAGTAGGTGGGATCGACAAAATCAAAAGAAGCAACAGTGAGAGAAACAGCCCGCTAGAAAGAGGCCTGGAGAGACAAAGACAAAACAGGAGGTCTGACAGGGAAAGTGTCTCACTGCAGGTATGCTCATATGATCCCCATTTGGAAAAGGGAGTAGAAAAGTTTGCGCTATATATCGAGCCATAAATCTCAGGCATAGGAATTAAAAAACGTTGAGCAGATAACAAACACCAAACGTCATGCTGCTTTAAATGTCCACCTCCTTCCCACCTCACTGCAGGAGTTCAAAGGAATAATAACTTTGCCCTCACTCATTGCCGCCCAGAGAAGCGTTAGGGCCACCAGCCAGTGATATTGTTTTTTTTTTTGTTTTTTTAATTAGCAACTCTAATCTAATCATCAAGAGCAGCCAACACCTGCATAACACTAACTCTGAAGTCAGTTAGCAACTAAAATGATGGCGACAACACCATGCAAGTCACATTGAGAGCACAATATGCCTGTTCTACATGACTACACGCTGTAGCTGTTTAACCAGTATAAGGGAGGAACATAAGGCTTTAACATAGAGGAATAAAACACTACGAATAAACACACGCTATTTCACATTTGAAGCATTTAGCTGTAGAGAAGCCTTAAACCTTCCTTAAACAGACTGAGATGATCGCGATGGAGCCAAATATAAATAAACAGTTGTAGGGAAGCCCATAGTAAAGGAATAAGAGACAGGTGTACAGTACCTGAATGTAAAACATGTAAAAGAAAGGAGCACACAGGCCTGGATACGTGGCATCTGGCCAGAGGGGAATCGTGTGTTGAACGGAGGGTGAGCGGGTGGAGTAGCATGCTAGGCCCTCTGATGGGGAACAGATGGAGGGACACGGGGGTGGTGTGTGTGTGTGTGTGTGTATTGTGATTAGTCCCACAAAGCGACGGGGCCTCCATGGTGTTTAGTGGCTCGGCGGAAGCGGTCCCTGCCTCCATCCTGCTCCTGCGGTACTGCCATCAGCGGCCAGCGTATCCCAGCATGCCCGTCGCTTCTGCCGTTCCCTGAGCGCTCCACTACACCGAGACCGTTTCTCAACAATCTCATTCTGGCATAAACAAGGCACCCTGGCAGGCTTAGAAACGTCCCTGAAGGAATTACATGGCTGGACCGGTGGTTTCCAACGTACGGTATGCATGCTGGAGGCACCAGTACTTATTATGTTGCCGTACGGAATATCATTGACAGCTTGTTTTATGTTTTGTTTGTCATGTCATTACAGTTGATATTGTCTTTTTTCTCCCCACACCAGACCCAACGCTGAAGCCGCCTTTGGCAGCTTGAATTCAACCATCACTCAGCAGTGCACAAATTAAGCCAGAGCCTCAACCGGCTGAATTAGAGGAACTTGAGCCGTGCCAGATTGTAATCAAAGTCAAAATAATGACCACGAGACAAACAAAGCTGGCTTAGCAATTCTGCCCCATTGTTTTCTCTCTCTATCTATTACTTCCTGCTCCCTCAGTGACACACAAGCACAAGCAAACAGCAAAATGGAGGGAAGAGGGAGAGAAATAGTGAAAGTAGTGGATACAGAAAAAAATAAAAATATATAAACAGGGACCGCCTGTAGGAGTGAATGAGAAAAGAGAGAGAGAAAGAGCAAAGCTGTACAAACCCCCACACTCTGAGCTGCAAATCAACGAATCACCTGGGGGGATTCATCTTAGCTTACTTCAACAACCAGCAAGTTAAACATGAAATGCCTCACAGCCGTCATCGCAAATGTCTGCATGCATACTGTACTATACGTGTGTGTGTGTGTGTGTGTGTGTGTGTGCGTGTGTGTGTGTGTGCCTGTGTGTGTGTGTGTGCTATGTCTTCACGGGTGTGAGCACGCGCACATTTGTGACCCACGAACCAGCTGACTGAGGAGGGGAGCGGGTCGTCAAAATAAGACGGAGTCTGTTCCAGCAG
>JAODUG010004015.1:0-10862 GCA_027564795.1 Aphredoderus sayanus
GTCTGTGTAAGCTGTAGAATTACGTTTAGCGCCTTCTATCTGCCACAAAGAGCTAGTGATTTGGGTCATTTTGACCCAGAGGACATTACGAGGGTTATAGAGGCATGTCATCCAAGACATCCCCTCCACACCCAGAGCTTAAGCATTTCCAGATGGATCTCAGCAATCCCTGCAGCTTTGCCACTGTGTAGTTCTTTGAAAACCTCAGTGACATACGCCAGGGAAATTGACAATGATCCCCCCTCATCCTCCAACTCTGCCTCTACCATAGAGGGCAAGTTAGTTGAATTCAGAAGTTCCTCAAAGTGTTCCTTCCACCACAATATTAGTGCCTCAGTTGACGTCAGCAGCGTTGTTGACATCCTTAATGTACACAGCTTGGATGGTTCCCCGTTTCCCCTTCCTGAGGTGGCGGATGGTTTTCCAGAAACACTTTGGTGCCAACCGAAAGTCCATATGTTCTCCGAACTTCTCCCACACGCTGCTTTGCCTCTTTCACAGCCAAGGCTGCAGCTCTTCGGGCCCGTCGGTACCTTGCAACTGCCTCTGGAGTCCTCCAGGATAACATATCCCGGAATGCCTCCTTCTTCAGTCGGACGGCTTCCGATCGATCATCAAACTTTGGCCTAGAGTGCTCTGGTATCACATACACTTATGAGCATCCTTATGTTCGAACATGGTATTTGTTATAGACAGTCCATGACTAGCACAGAAGTCTAATAACATACGCCCACTTGGGTTTAGATCAGTTCCTCGCAATCACGCCTCTCCAGGTATCTCCATCATTGCCCATGTGCGCGTTGAAGTCTCCCAGCACAACTATGAAGTCCCTTACTGGAGCCCCATACAGGACTCCATTCAGGGTCTCCAAGAAAACCGTATCCTCTGAACTGTTGTTCGGTGCATACACACAGACAACAGTCAGTCCCCCCCCCACATCCCGTAGGCTTAAGTAGACGACCCTCTCGTCCCCCAGGGTAAACTCCAACGTAACAGTGCTCAGCCGGGGGCTTGTGAGTATCCCCACACCCACCGGGTGACTTACACCCTGGGCAACTCCAGAGTAGAATAGAGTCCATCCCCTCTCAATGAGTATGGTTCCAGAAAGTCTAGGATGCATTCACATCCACGGTTCCCTGAGTAGGGACCAGATCTATTACTTATGATACATGATCATATGATCATGGAAATTCAATCAAAAAACTCTACAATCATGCCGAATGGCTGTGAGGTCAAAGCTGCGCCCCTGACCCCCATGGGGTCTAAATAGTGGCTTGCCCTCTCAACTTCCTCTTTTTGCCACTGAGTGCCTCAGGAGACACCGTACCACAGCGAAAGTAATAGATCGGGTCCCTACTCAGGGAACCGTGGATGTGAATACATCCTAGAGGCTAGACGAGGCTCCCTGTCACAGGAACTACGATCTATTACTTATGGGACAGTTTACAATCACACGACCAGTATGGTGGCGGACTGAGGGGAATCCAGAGTATGCTATTAAGAAGCATAACATCCCAAACACACCTGTGTGGAGCCTCTCACGTAGACCCACAGATTGTGAATAGATGTAGGGGCAGGTAAGAGAGGAACCTCATGTCCCCCTCCTTTATAGCATCCTTAATGACATTTAATCAATAATTCTTCAACTGCTCTTTACCATTGTTTTTTGCCATGGTGTATTGATTTGATACATGTTCGACCTCACACGCTTCAGTTAAATTGACTACTTGAACCATTTCATTTTCATGGCTTTGTTTTGTAGTGAAGTGTGCTTGGTTTTTAATTGTTTATGGGAAACTGCCCAATGGCCCTTCACAGGTTTTCCCAGTAGGTTTCCCCACTATGTTTATGTTGGCCAGATCCCCTCATCGTGCCTTTTAGTGGTAAGCCATAACCATAATCAATTCCTTTTGCTGCACACCACTAATGTGGTTTGGTTAGATTTTAGAAACTATTAATTTGACCCATTACTGGGTTCGTAACAAGCTACTCAAAGACTAAAAGTATTGCAAAGGAAACAGATATAGGGAGAGGCATGTCCAATTTATTTGTGCATGTGTAGACTAATAAAATGATGTATCTGCTGCTCAGAATTACATCTGGAGTTTCCAGATGTATGTTTCTCTTATTTCAGTCCTGGTTTTCTGTCTCACCCATTTCTTTGTGTCTGATTCCTGTTTTTACATTCTCCCCTGTATGTATAGCCTATGGGCCCCCTTAATATAAACTCTAAGTGTCTGTTGGATATTTGGCAAGATATTTTATTGTCTAAACCCCTGTGTTAGACGCGTTGTTATCCATTCTAACTGCCTATTCCATTTGCTTTATTTTCATTCCTGTCTGGTCCTTCTGTATCTCTGCCTGAATGTAATTGCTAAGGAAAGCTGTCTATGTACCTCAACTACAGAGATAGCAGGTAAAGACTGTAAGCAACTGCATTTCTTTCTGCATTCCTGCACATGGATCCAACAACATCATTACAAAATGGTATTACCTTGTGTCTCATCTTAATCTCTTTTGCTGCATGTCACTTCTTGATCTACAAACTGAACCTGAACCAAGGTCATAAATGTCAAGGTCAGGGTGAAATTGGCATCCCACAAATATACAGTATTGCAACTTCAAATCTTAGCAAGGCTTAGTTAGTATGCAGTATTATTTCAAGTATTTAACCTAAATCAATATGTTTATAATCTAAAACAAATGTGACCACTTGTAAGATTTTAACATTTATTATAGCCCTGTCCTGCATTTACTGGAGTGTACTGGAGCACACTATTTTTGCGTGGTGCGACTTGAGAGGTTGGCACAAGTAATAAAGCAGGCATATAATCATATCATTGCTAATGACTGCTGCCTAATTTATTTTAGAATTGTGAATTAAGCTTTGCATATGTATGCATATATCATGATTATGTAAATTATAGCCTGACAACAGGATTTCACTGTTCAGCATATCATGCTGCATTATAAACCACCTTCATTAGAACAAGTGACACAGTGTGGCTAGGATGAAGATGCAAACAGTGTTCAGTCTGTTCTCCATGGACTCCTACCGGCGAGACAGGAACACAACATGACAGTACCCCCCTGCATATACACACTTCCACTGCAGCTTCTACTGGGATGGAAGCTGCACAGCTGTGGCAGCCGGAGACAACGGTGGAGACCGTCTGGCCTCGGCAGCTGGGGACACCGGTGGATGCTGCACGGCCATGGCAGCCTGAGACACCGGTGGACGCTGCACAGCCATGGCAGCCTGAGACACCGGTGGATGCTGCACAGCAGTGGAAACCTGGGACACCGGTGGACGCTGCACAGCCTCGGCAGCAGGGTACACCGGTGGACGCTCCACAGCCATGGCAGCCTGAGACACCGGTGGACGCTGCACAGCCATGGCAGCCTGAGACACCGGTGGACACTGCACAGCCGTGGCAACCTGGGACACCGGTGGACGCTGCACAGCCGTGGCAACCTGGGACACCGGTGGACGCTGCACGGCCTCGGCAGCAGGGTCCACCGGTGGACGCTCCACAGCCATGGCAGCCTGAGACACCGGCTCAAGCGGCCCACGCATCCTAGGCAGCGGCTAGGCAGATGGCCCTGGCGACTTCCCGAACCACGTTGGCTCCAAGCCGAAGGCACTCCCGGACAGCAACTCAGGGGAAGCTATTTTACTCGCTCCCTGGTACCCTCGCATTTTTCGCCAGGTGTCCCATCAAACCGCTTCGGTTCGGACACCCGGGTGCTGCTGGCCAGACCGAGTCCCAGCCACGCCGACGCCATACTGTGCGCCGTCGCTGGGCCAAGATTGGTCTCCCCTTGGGCAGGGGCGACCAGCTCTGGAAGGAGAGGAGCAAACAGCGAACCCCTACCCGTAAAAGAATGCACTGTCACTGGGTCCTCTCCCTTCAGTATTGCCGGTAAGCCCAGCCAAGCCACCGTCACCGCTAACCTGGCCATTGTCTCCCACAGTTCAGCTGCCCCGTCCATGTCCGAGACGTAAACAAAAACTGCACTCGACTTAAAAAAAAGTGGAAAAGGAGGTGGTGGGTTTTTATGTCACGATCCGAGCGCGAGTGCAGGTGGCGAAAAGAAGAAGAGCAAACAAACTTAAACTTGAATGGTTTAATAAATAAAATGTACAAAAAAGTACAAAAACGGAGACTAGTGACTGTTAACTGCTTGCGCAACACCAACAAAGGCAAACATGCTAAACAAAAACCCACAACCAAACACTAAAAACCCCAGCCTTAAATACAATACAAAACACCCCAGGTGAAGCCTATTCCCAATCACCCCAGGTGCAAACAATGTTCAGTCTGTTCTCCCCGGACTCCTACCGACGAGACAGGAACACAACGTGACAACAAGGTAATGTGTTTGAAACCCGAGGACAGGAGTGTTAAAAGGCATGAAAAATATAACATCAAACAACAAACAATAAAATAACATAAATAAAGTAAGATGGAGGAGGGTAAAGACTTGGTGAACTATCAATCACTGTCCATATAATATTTTATTTTTCAGGTAATTTGTATAGTGAAAGAGGTGAAAAGCTCATTTAATTCATTATCGCCATTATCATCTAACCATATAGAAACTATTATTGAGTGTGTTTTAAATTACACATTTACATTAACAGCATTTGGTAGATACGTTAATCCAAAATTACTCACATAGTACATATTTGAACAGGTTTTAAATTATAAATGCTTTATTGTGACACTTTTCCTAAATGGGCAATGCACAGAACAAGTCTTTCAATAAGTGTATTTTTCTTCTCAGGGAGGGTTGAGATGATTTGGGTCAGCGCTGGCCATGGTCCTGAAAATACAGAGCAAGAGACTCACCGCAGCTCATACGAAGGGTCTGAGGGCAGAAGACCCCAAATCCACTTCAGTCTTTTGAAGGCTGAAATGGCTGAGCTTTCTTTCTATATGTATGAGGATTGTAAACAAACTGCATTTAGTCAAACAGGGGTGAATGTATATACCAATGTGACTCATCTTCATCACATGGCATACAATCCATTTCCCTAGGAGAGTTGTTAATGGCAGTAATTTCATTTTAAAGTGTGTAAGACTGGAGGGCACACGTGTGTGTGTGTGTGTGTGTGTGTGTGTGTGTGTGTGTGCGTGTGTGTGTGTACTGTATGTGTATGTGTATATATGTGTGTGTGTGTGTGTGTGTGTGCGTGCGTGTGTATGTGTATGCGTATGTAGGTGTGTGTGTGTGTGTGTGTGTGTACAGAAAAAGGTAGGCAGAGAGAGTATGTGTGTGTGTGCATCATCAGTTCAGGGCAGGAGGAGAAACTGGACCGTGAGCAGTATTAGAGTGCGCTGTGACTATCGTTCCCAATACAGTCCAGAGACTGGAGCTGCAGGCAAACACACACGCAAAACCACGGAACATATATCAGGTAACATTAACGAATGTATATTTAGATTATTTACAGAATTCTTTGTACTGTAGCTATTTTCAGCTTCATTGCTTGAAGTCCATGTACTTTTGACTATTCAATGAAAGAATGAAATGAAAGCAACAAAAATCATGCATTAACTTGTCATATGCTTATGCTGTATATATTTGTAGCAGTACAGGAAATTACAGTATTTTATTTTTATTTCTATTATTTATTTTATTGTACACATCGTTCCGTGCTTATTGTAGCCTTTTGTTAAAGGTGCTCTATGTAATATTTTGAGATTAAAACATTAAAAAATCTACCAAATTGATCAAGGCAATGTTTAAATATAAAGTTATGGACATCTTGTTAATGGCATAATTCTCCTTTGTTGCGGAGATATTTATAGAATATATACTGTAGGCTAAACTGCTAGCATATTGCCTTGTATTACCACTTTGTATCGCAAGGGGTGAAGTCTGTAACTGTAGCATACAGTCTACCCTCGGTCCAACATGAACAGATGAAGAAGAAGCTGCTGTGAGGGCGTATGCTCACCTGTTGTCAATCATGTACGGTACTGCCCCTTACATAAATGGTACTGCCCCCCATCCCTGTAAGATACTGAAATTAACAGTAGCCAAAACGCAGCAATGGCCAAAGCTCTTGTAAACGTATCACCACCGCCACAAGAAACCACGTCCGGCAGCAAAGCAAAAGATTTTAAAGCAGAGTAAACATTGCCGTTGCGTTCGATTGCTGGAGACGACTCTTGTACAGTTTAAGAATGAAATTTGATGCAGATTTTGCAAGATTTCTGCTAGACAGGTAACTAACTTGTTTACGATCTGGCGCTTTTGAAGTGGAACATGTTGTAACATCTCTGCCTGGCTCCTGCCGCACAAGATAGAGGGAGCAAGAGGGAGCGAGAGGGAGAGAGAGAGAGAGAGAGAGAGAGAGAGAGAGTGCGCTAGCCAAAACTACATAGAGCACCTTTAAATGTTTTGTGTTATGCATTATTTTATTGAACTAAGTGATGTCACAGTGACAACATAAAAAATAATAACATTTTAAGATTATGGAACATATATATTCCATTAAATTGTGTTAAATCCTATGTTTTATTTAAGTGGGTAAAAATTGCACTAATCTAAAAATAATTGCAATTTTCTGTTAAACTACACTGGAGGTGATAGCTTGATTATATGTTGGTTCAATGCCCTTTCTGCCAACAACAATATGATTTTCAACTTTTCAACATACAGTAGATTAATGAGGAGGGTATCTCACTCAATTGTTTTCATTTTATTGCTGGAAAATCTGATTAATTTGTAGTCAGTATTTAACAACTATTTTCCATGTTTCCGTCTTTGTTTTGTATGCACTTACCACTCAAACCTTTTCGAGGACTTTTTAAGATGCCGTATTTTATAACTGCTTATTACATTAAGAAACCATGTGAACCCACACTGCTGTCTATGTAAGGTGCTAAAGAGTGAGGCAACATCGATGGACTATAATAACTGAAAGGTTTAATAATTAATAAACAAAGAGCAACAATACAACTAGTGGATACAAATAAGCAAAATAACCCACATGGGGCTAAAAAAAAAGAACACCATAGGCCTATATACACAAACTGATACCAATCATACACATAGGGGACAGGTGTGGGAGGCTCTGATTGTCACCTGTCTCAGTTATCTTCATTAGAAGTATATTGTAGTTTTATAATGTATACAGTAGAATTATCCTATTGTGAATTTAAAGGATCAAGCGCAGCCCTTTGGCTTCAGAAAGCATATGCTGTGCAAACTATTACATACTATTATATATTATAAATGGCATATTTGATGACAAATGTGACTAAGTACCATTTTATAGTGCAAACCTCAGAAAGAGTGTTAATGAACTTTCATCTCTACGTAAACCCTCACTGGCAATGTAACTGCTACTGTTATTGAAAACCAAATGTAAGTGTTATAGCTATTAGTGATGTGTAATTCACGAACATGTTGGCTATACAGTATGTCTGAGGAAAGATCTTTTTTCTTATTTCATTTTCTTGTTGTTAATTAATGGAAAATAATCTGTTGAGACCATATGATAGCTGTTGGAAGGTGTTGGAATCACTGTCAAGCTTCCATCCAAATTTGTCGATATGACTTTATGTAAAACAAATTGCAAGACCATTGGCATTACAATCGTACATGTCAAAACCTGATATTTGTATACAAAACATAATAGGTCTATATACTATACTGTACTCTATATAAGCCTAGGCTAATTATAAGGCTAGGCTAAGTTAAGTGATATATGTGCACACATGAATAGG
The DNA here is from genome assembly GCA_027564795.1 of Aphredoderus sayanus. NCBI lineage: Eukaryota > Metazoa > Chordata > Actinopteri > Percopsiformes > Aphredoderidae > Aphredoderus > Aphredoderus sayanus. Next base: position 7,743 of record JAODUG010004015.1, read on the forward strand.
TCAAAATGTTGCTTAATTTGTCAGAGTTTTTGAAGCCAAATTAACAGCCATTTGGGAGCCAAAAGAGCCAGCTCTTATTACTGAGCGAGCCAAATGAGCTGTCTCACCAAAAAGAGCCGGAATCCCCATCACTAATAGACATCTGAGTATATGAAGCAGTTTTCTCTATTCTGCCTCCACCATTTCCATGCAGAAAACATATTTTACAATGTAGCTATTGACAGTAAGGCACATAATGCAATATTTTAAAGCACAATGATATAAGCATTATGGAAATACTAAGGATTGCCAGTGTTAGTTAATAACACTGAATTAGTATATGATCTCATAATTCCCCTTTGCCAATTCACATCTACACTCCATTAGGACAGTGGCCACCAATAATTCATTTGTTTTCTCAAGTACCAGTACAGAAGGGAAATACATTGTATCTTATGTTTTACCCAGCCTGACTGAGACCATAATCATCTGGAACAAAACAATCTCCTCTACGTAGTCTTTGTAAAGAGCCTGCCCAAAGGAGGTCCAGCTGAGCAGAACACGTTAATCTGCAGAGACCCAGCAGTTTATCCTGGCCAACAGTGGAGCTGATTGTGTTGGTCTGGCACGGAGCCCACTGTAGTTAATATCAGTCTGGCTTTTGTAAATGGCATCTGCATTTGTTAATAGCGTAAATCCCGTGGATGGATTACATCAACCAGATGCTAATGTTAGAATGCATTGAATATGCATCATCATTATCATCACCCACTGCAACAACTCACTGTTTGTGATATGTCTGACTAAAACATACTGTACTGTAGAGAATGTTTGGCAAAATAAGTCAAGCTATCAATGATGTACCTACTCTAAATAGTTATTAGTTTTGAATGTGAAATATATTTTAATAATTGAATCATCCTGTTATTCAATTCATTCCTTTTCTGGCGCAAATATCTGCATTCACAATGGCATTTATTGGTTTTGTGAAATAATAATATGACTACACCGGATTAAGACAGACATTAAACCCAAACACAATATGTTGATGATGGCTGCATTAATTTATGCATTTCATTTTAGGTTTCTCTCTCACAATGTGGAACATGATGTTTGGCCGCAATTGCTCCTCTGGACTGTCTGCTGATGGAGGTGAATGCCCGTCAGACGTGATATGCAGCAATGTGACTTCTGGAGCGAATGCTAGCAGCATCGCTCTGCACGATGTGTGTTTGACCCAGGATGAGTATCTAGAGAAATACCGTGGCCCTCGACGCTCATCATTGTTTCTCCCTGTGTGCCTCACATACCTGCTTATATTCTTGGTGGGTGCCGCTGGCAATGCGCTGACGTGCACGGTCATAGCTCGCAACAAGGTGATGTGGACACCAACCAACTACTACTTGTTCAGCCTGGCCGTGTCCGACCTGCTCGTGTTGCTGCTTGGCATGCCCCTGGAGCTCTACGAGATGTGGCAGAACTACCCGTTTATCCTGGGGGAGGGGGGCTGCTACTTCAAAACCTTTCTATTCGAGACGGTCTGCTTCGCGTCCATCCTGAACGTGACGGCCTTGAGCGCGGAGCGCTACATCGCCGTGGTGCACCCGCTGCGCGCCAAGTACATGCTGACGCGCACCCGCGCCAAACGCGCCATCGTGGCCGTGTGGGCCGTGTCCGTGTTGTGCGCGCTGCCCAACACCAGCCTGCACGGGATCTCCACCCTACCCGGTCGCTCCCATCGCCTTGGCGGGAAGGGGGACACCGAGGTGGACGTTGGTGAGTCCGCCGTCTGTGCGGTGGTGAAGCCACAGTGGCTGTACAACCTGACCGTCCAGGTGACCACGTTCGTGTTTTTAGTTCTGCCCATGCTCACCATCAGCATCCTCTACATGCTCATTGGCCTTCAACTGAAACGGGAGAAGATGCTTCAAGCACTAGAGGCCAAGTCCGGCTTTGAACAAGAAACCTTTTGTAACGTCCGTACTCAGCAGCAGAAAGGCAGACGCCAGCAGGTCACCAAGATGCTGTGTGAGTACAGGTCATCCACAAGAGTTTGACTTTGCTTTGACTATTTAGCATTACTGGTAATGTGTCCCTGTCCTGGGGTCCCTGCTATTTTGGAAAATAGCATTGTCAATTGTTTTGATTACAAGCTAGGATGCAGTAAATCTATTCCTGTCTTGATTATAAAAAGGAGTCATTCACACAAAGGATCATTTCTGTGTCTTTTTTTAATCACTTCTCACCCCGATTGTTCCAGTAAACTCTGTTCCAGTTAAGAAAAGGCACATTAATGAGAGTAGCTATGCACAGTTTATGGCGTGCTTAGTCAATTGAGTCAGTTGATGTAATCCTAGATAATTTCAATGCCAAAATATTGAATGTCATGGATTGTGTTGCACCTGTAAAGGTAAAGAAAACTATTAGCAAACAGAAACACCATGGAGAACCACCATGATGGTAAGCGCCCTAAAAAGAGAATGTAGGAAAGCAGAATGTAAATGGAGGAAAACTAAACTTCAAATTAATTTTGACATCTATATACAAAGCCTTGGTAGCTTTAACAATGTTATGCAGGGCCACAGCAACATTTCTCGGGAATGATCAATAAGAATAAACAATACTCACACCATATTTGTCATGGTTGACAAGCTTACAAACCCAGTAAAGCAGATAGCACCAGAAGTCATGTCCACTGAGAAATGTAATTAATTTGCATGAGCTGGACGTTTGGGCCAGAGTTTCCGTTATCCGGTAATTGCCGGACTTTGACCGGAAACTTCTGAATAAGTCCGACAAATGTTAACCTCTCCGGTCAAAATGTCGGGTGAAAAGAATTACCCCTAAGCAACATTTTTATTGTATTTAATAGGCTATACTTACATTTCCACTTCTAACGATAGGCTTGCATGTATATCGAAACAGCCAGCAGTGTAGATTCATTTCATTTGCTCTGATAAAGCTCGCATCCGTCGTCCGCACGCACCATAACAACAGTAGCGCTAGCACGTATTTCTGTGAGGTCAGGTTGAGCGCTAGATACCCACAGAGCTCAGACACGGCCGGCCAAACAGACCTACCATATTTTATGAAACAAAGAAGGACTAATGACAATATGGACAATAAATCCAGGTAGGCCTA
>JAODUG010004016.1:0-10861 GCA_027564795.1 Aphredoderus sayanus
CACAAATCATACACAATCAGATGGCGCCGCCGTGTGGCTAAAAACTATATTACGAGTACATTACGAGGGTTAAAAACACTTTTCTTTTGGTTGCACATTGTGAACATGCCTGTCATAGCTGTCAGGCATGAGATAAAGGTGTACTCGAACTATAGAAACTTCAAATTAGGACAGACACACGCACACATGCACTCGCAGTGTGAGACAATTTCCTGATGGGAATTGAGTTTGTGGACAGCTAGTGGTCTACCAACAGAGTTGTCCCTGTCGGCTGACCTCTTCTAAGGACCACTGCTTTGTTTGAAATGTGACAGGAAAGCAGTTTGATATGTGAACCCTCAAAAATAGCCTACACAGGTACCAGCGTCTCTCTTGTGTTTTCTCTGGCATGTTTTGTGCCAGTAAATGTATTCTGGAGATGAAGTTTAACTGTTTTTCCTCATTTCTCTTTTATGCATGTCACAACTATGACTTGAGGGGTTTTGTCAGGAAGTTTGACTTCCCTTGTGAACTAATGCGTGGCAGCACAGACGGGTTTCTTTCTGTTTTTATATACACTATAACATGCTGCGGAAATACACGATGTTAGTGTGTGGTAATTCACCATAGGCAGGAAGAACATCACTCACTGCGGACCTAGTCAATGAGTACCATACACAGCATAATAACACACTGTGGTCTCTGTGGCTTTGGTTCTCGGCGTTTGTGAAGCAACCACTCTGGGCTACTGTATATTCAGTACAGTAGCGTTGTTAATTATGACTGATGATCCAAAGGACAAAGGCATAACTTAAGGAGTAATGCATTCTGTAAGGAGGTTTTCTATTTTTATACACATATATATATACAGTATTAGGACTAGGGCCTCAGCTAATGATTATTAGTAACAGAAACAAATGATCACTGTGGCGGGAAACAATATTCCTTACTTGTTTAATTTGCTAAAAATCTATACAGTAGAAAACATTACTGCAGATTTGGTAGGAAAACACAATGAATAACAATTTTCGGGACAGCCCTAATACATTGTCATCTTAATGTGAATAAAAACATTAATACAGTACAACTTCACTGTTAGTATTATTGTGATATTTCTAATGTTTTCTGTCAAACATTCTAGTGAGGTACTGACATACTGTTAACCTGTCCAGGTGTTAAAATACACTGCTGCTTAGATAACGGGATTACATCTGGTACTTAGACAGAAAATTATAGCAATTTAGATAATGTTGCCTTATTTGTGTTGGCACCCACAATACAAATTCAAACAATAGTCGATTGCTATTTTCTTAGCATGTATAGCTCAAAACAGAAGTGTGTGTGTGTGTGTGTGTGTGTGTGCATGCACGTGGGTCTGTTGGGGTGGTTGCATTGGTGAGGTACCATCATGGAGTCCATACGATTTCATTTTCAGACTTCTACCAGCAGGCCACTGGGCAATGAAACTAAAATGAATTAGATGATTCTGCTGTAGAATTTCATCTACAACATTTAGCAGACACTTTTATCCAATTCAAATTACAATCAGTGCACATTTAAAACAGTTCATACACCAGTTGTTGTACGCAAGTAACATTCTGTTAGGATAATGACAGCAGCATGTCATCAGGGCTAACTTAGTTAGTATACTTTATTAATATACACCATACAATTCCGAGAAAAAAATGCTTGGCTTTAAATACTTACTTAAGTACCAACTAATATTCTAAGAGTTTAACAAATAAAGGAGAATGTAGAAGGAATTATTGTAGGGGCTATAAAATGTGCAGTGTACTTTCCTTGGTGTTTGATCCCTTCACTGAGATAAAACCACACAGGAAGCGTTAGGTGGAGCTGGCTTAGGTCAGGCAGGTATGCTATACTGTGCATCGTGGTAAGTCACAAAGAGGATTTGCTCCAGTGATTGTAAGGTTCTTGTTCAGTATTCACCTTGTTTGAGTAATCATAAAATGATGGAACATTAAATACAGAAACATGGCCTAAACAACTGACTGAGACATAATATTTTGACATTTACGACATTTGGCAGACGCTTTTAGGCGACTTACATGTGGTGCATATGTCAATAGTTGCACAGGTCATACACCAGCAATTGTAAGCAAACGTAATACCTGAGCAGACAAAACAGAAATGGTACGCACAGCGCCAACACCACCCAGTCAGGCTGGCAAGGCGCGCAATACAAGAAGGAAAGAAAAGCACAATGCAAATACAACTGCACACAAAGGGACCAGTGCTCTCAAGACAACGTATGACTCGCTCAGACTCCATTGGAAACAGAATTAAAATGGTGCCTGTACTGTGCGTCATCCCACAGCAAATCCCCAACGCTCACAAGGACTGGGTGTGTGCCCTGGCCTATGTACCCGGTCGGCCCATGTTGCTCAGTGGGTGTCGTGGAGGCATGCTGAAGGTGTGGAACGTGGAAAACTTCACCCCCGTGGGAGAGGTCCGAGGTCACGACAGCCCCATCAACGCCATCTGTACAAATTCAAGACATATCTTCACGGCATCCAGGTACCACCAACAGCCTTCTATTTTCCCGAATAGCAAATTGTTCTTTTTTTTCGCTGCTAAAACAGCTACAGACACTTAGTACATTTGCCAGTTGATGAAGAGGTCATACTGTACACCAGCAATTGTAAGAAACCAACATTCTAGAATTACAGTTAGGATGAGTTAGAGTTAAAATGATGACAACATAATGTTCTCAGGGCTAACACACATTACCAATATATCATTCAGTCTTTTGCTGAAGATGGGTAATGTTCTTACACATAAATGAGTTACATTATCTTAACAAAATAAATCTTTTGACATTTAAAAACAAAACATTAAAGTTAAGCTATACTGTAAATAAACCTCACCAATGAGTTCCTCCTCTCTCTTTCTGTCTTCATCCACTAGAGTTGTGTGCACTAACTTGATTGACATCCAGGAGGTACACCCTCCCCCTTCCCCTTTGAGCTTTTGAGATTGGTTAGAAGGGGCAGCTTTCTGGGGAAACTTGAGAATGCAGCACTGGTTCTCTGCACTGCTTGTAGACGGGGCCATAGTCCATAGGGATTTTTAGAGCAACATCTTACAATGTCCTTCATACTGCAGCTGTAAAGACAGGTTACGTGTTAAAGTAGCTTTTAAAAAATGGTAAAATATTCAAATTTATAAACCTTTGCTAAGACAGTTGCATATTAATTTGATGTTTGCTAACTTGAAATGAATCCATTCCAATGAAAGTGACCAGTGGGAGTTTGTTTAGGGACAAAGAACGTTCAGAAGGCTTCATAATGACACAGCAGGATACAGAACATGTTGTGTTTGCCGAGCGGGATCCGGCGAGTGACTCATCTGACATAAAGCAGTCATCCGTGTGCATGTGTTCATCTGTGTGTAAGCAGGCTGCTGCATGTGCTCTTAACTCTCTTCAGACATGACAATAGCCTAGCTGTGCTCTGCAGAGCATTTGCAGGATAATGTGCTCTTGTGTATCTCTCTCTGTCTCTCTCTGTCTCTCTCTTTCTCTCTCTGTCTCTCTCTGTCTCTCTCCCCCGTCACACACAAACACACACGTACACAGGTGTAAGTCTGTTCCTGCCTAGATTTCCCTCTTTTCTGTGGTGTTTGGTGCTGCTCTTTCCATTTCTCTTTTCTGTTTCCAAATATCAAACTTTCCTCTCCCATTCTCCTCTCCTCCCCTCCTTTCCTTCACTTTCCCTTTCTCCTCTCCTGTCCTCCCCATCCACCCATCCTCTCCTCACCTCTCCTCTCCCTCCCTCCCCATCTCTCCTCACCTCGCGCCCCGCCTCCAGTGACTGCAGGGTGAAGCTGTGGAGCTATGTGCCGGGTCTAACCCCGTGTTTGCCTCGACGGGTCCTGGCCATCAAGGGCCGAGCCATCAGCCTCCCATGAGTGACCTCCTGCTCCTCTCCGACCCTCTACCCCTCCCCTCCTCCGGTACTGACCATCCCACGTCGTCTTCCTTCTGATTCGATCACCCTTTCTCTTCTCTTCCCCCGCTGTGTGTCGCATAGCTGCGGCATTGCTGGAGCCCAGTTGCCTTCGGTCACGTGGTTCTCCTCCTCATCTTCACGTTTCGGTTGCTCCCCTGTGTGTCCTCTGTCCTTTTCTCGCTTGTTTTGTGACGCCACAGACATTCTGTAGAAGAGACGGACGTCTTAAAGTATTCGGATTCGGAGAAATCCATAATGGCAAAGATGGCGGTTGGAGGCATATTCACTCAAAAAACAGTTTGCATAGAGTTCTATCATATCATAAAAAGAGCCAGACGAATGGTTCTTTGAGCATTCGTCTGCTAAGTAACAGCCGAACTGTTGGCCTATTAAACCATTTGTGACGCATTCAGATAGGGCCCTGGTCTTGTTGGCCAAATGTAACTGCCCGGAGGCGTTGCCAAGTTGGTTGCCGATCAGCCAGACTTGCTTATATGGCAGGTATGCAGGGTCTGACTAGGCTTGAAGCAGCTGTGTCTTGTGGTACTGCACCCGGACGATCTGGCTACAATACACACCCCATTCACAAATTTGTTACCAGTGGCACCTAAATCTCAGGTGCCACACTTTGCTCATATGGTACTTGTAATATATTCTTTCTAACAATGTCAATAAAGCCAGTTTGGATGATTATTTGTCATGCGCGTGTCTGCTGTTTCTCGTGCATCTCTCGTGCACAAGCTAACTAGACCGGCCAATTCTGGGTGTTTTTTTTGGGGTAAATGGTTTATGTAGTTTGAGTGGGCCTCATGACCTTTTGGATTTAGGAAGTCGGAGTGTTCTGCTCAGTTTCCCAGGATGTACTATTTACCATTGTGCTAGTTTTATCACATCATCCTGCCTCTACAGAGACACGCATCACAACACACAGTCGTGCACTGCCTGAAAATGTGACTCACAGCACCAGCTGCTAGAGGATTTCATTGGAAACACCCTGGTACCCAGTGTATTAAGATGCCTTGAATTGGACAGTGCCAGCTATTGTGATGTACAGCCTGTGAATGTTTGAAAAAACCAAGATTAAACTAGCCAGTCATCAGGGAGTTAACAGCTCTCACTGTCTGAAGAATAATAAAGTTCCTGGTGGAAAGTATACAATTATACAATTCTCTTTGAGGTCTATTTATCCAAATTCGGTGGTATGGAGCAAAATTGTTTGCTGGCACAGGAGAGACGGGTTTGGATGTCTTCTCTATGAGACCTATGTGGGCTTTGTATAGAAGCTGATGCGACCGAGTTTCAAGTTTCTTTGTGCACATGTATTATTTTTATTTTTTGGCATGCAAGTGTGCTTGTATCCCTCTGATTTACCGCCGTGGGCTACTGTATTATTTTGTGGAATTTGTACTTCATTCAATTATCTTTGTTTCAGTTCATCATTACTCCACTACACTTGATATGCAAAATTCAGATTTTGTTTAATATTTATAATAACATCATAATATCTTCTGAGATATTGTGAGTATTTTTTATTTTATTTTGTATGTATGTATTATAACTGTAGATAACTAGATACAGTAGATATAAGAGTAACAGGTTAATAGATTACTTGAGTCATTTCCCGCAGCTTCTCTGGATTCTCCAACCTGTTAACTTTTGTCTTTCTGTTTGTCTCTCTAGTGACATGACTGTAAAGATCTGGCTGTCCAAGCTGTTGAAGAAGAGGTGACATCGTGAGGGAGAGAGTGGTAATATGTCAGCCATTTTGCTGCGGACTCTACTGCTGATCCCATATCTGCTCATCCTCCTGGGATAGTGATAAACAGTTGGGATGTAAAGCTCCGATCCAGGTGGTCAAAAGGCCATTAGTGTGTTTTTCTTTGTCACTTTGCAATACAATTGAGGAGCTATGCGTTTATAGGCAAAGCAATGGACCATTTGCCTTTTCTACTGCCAGTCTGAAAGTGCCATATAGGCGTGATCTTATTTGGACAGAATAAACTATATATTGGTGTATCCCTGGTTAGATTACACCAAGCAGAATCACCATTCTCTTAATCTGACAATTGTAGGAGTTTAAAGGAAAAAGTGTCCTTCTGTTCTTTTTCTTGGATTTGTTGGGGACAAAAGATAAGTGGCAACAAAAAAAGTCCTCTTGTAACAATGTCAAATGCAGCTGCTTGTAGACAATGTATCTAATTATTCTAAAGAAAAGAATGGGCACAGATACAGTGCCCAGATGGATGCCACTACTGATCCAGTTGAAAATGTGTCACTCAATTCAGGCCTGTTCTACTGTACTGCATCACAGCTGTCCTGACACAGGAGACAGTGAATGTCCGTGGCACAAAAAAGACTGAATTCCAGGGGTGGATTCTTATTTTACACTGGTTGGTGTCACTGTGTTTCACAGGAACACACAAATGAACACACGAGTGCAGGAGTCTGGCTTACCATAGTCTTTGCCTTCACCTCCCAACTTAGTATTTCACTGAACCATCATTGCATTCAACAATTACTGTTGTTGTTTTATTGTTGTATAATTTATTATTTTTCCTACCTCAGTTTATTAGGCTTCTGGGTAAAATGTAAGGGTGCCTTTTTTACGAGTTTGTGTATACTGTACGTAAATTCCTGGTGCTTCACATGCTTGAGGTCTTTATCTAATGTCCAGCTCCTCAGCTCTGTTCCCCTCTGGTGCTGCTGGCACCCGGGCAGCCCAAGTCTCTGTTCACCCCCCCGGTGGTTATTATCACACCACACTGTGTTATCTGCACTGGAAGATGCTTACTGCAGCATCAGAATAAAAAATAAGATAAACCCCTGCAAACGCATTTAGATGCGGACATGTAGTGCAAATGCACGTAACACGCACCCAGTGAGTGTGACAAACACAGGTCATAAGCGGGTGTGTGTCTCAGGCCTGCGGTTTAACCCTCCTGTTGTCCTATGGGTCAAACTGACCCAATGCACTACCTCTTTGTGGCGCCAGTTCTAATTCTACGGCTTACACAGACAACAAGGTGTGCGTTTGAAACCCGAAGACAACAGGAGTGTTAAAAGGCATGATAAAACAAACAAACACATAAAGAAATAATTAATAAAGAAAGAAATACACACAGCAATGACAATAAAGAGAACTACACAATCAGGTGGAGCCATCTGGTGGCACAATAAGATACAAGAAGGACAACAGTAGGGTTAAGCACAGATAGCCATAGGGGAGCTACTGACTGCAGCCTGCGTTCAGCTGCAGCATATGTATGTTCTGCCCCAGCCACTTGACTTGACATCTTTGGGCAGCCATTTTAATTAGAGTTGCCACATCTCTGCTGACTGCTTTGTTTAGCAGGAGTGCTCAAGTGGAAGTAGGTCAAAATATTTTCTCTCAGCAACTGTTTACTGAAGTAGGCTGTTAAGTAGTTTTTCTGGCATGATACATGTGCCAGTGAGTCAGTGACACACAAGCGCACCATGTGGGTTTCAGAGGATGTTTTGGGTTCTCCATCTTGTCTGATGGGTCCTGGCATTCTCCACTGGCTTTATTTAGAGTCTCTTTAAAGAAACGTATTCATCAATCCAGTAAGGCATGCCAGTGACATGCTGGTAAACACACACACACACGCACACACACAGCCTTAGGCAGCAGTAATGCCTGGTAATAAAAGTCAGAAATGTAATTCGGTCTTTTTTTTAGCTTTTATGAAATGAAAAAAATTCTAAAGGACAACCGATTATTGAAGACACCCAGTGATTAGGTCTTTTGGTGGTACCCGCTTGAATAACACCCTTGTTATGACTCCTGTTAAGATCCTCTTTGGGTGATATTAAACTCCCTTTGTTACTGAGTGCACTTTACCTAGAAAAATGCCCAGAGGCATTTCGCTATGTTCTACAAATGGCGTGGGGGAAGGGAAAGGGGGGGGGGGGGGGATGCTGTAGGGGGAAGATAGGCTGGCGGTTAGTGTGGTGTACCAGCCGAATGTTACTGTGTTTGATCCCTGACTGCATGGATCCTTGTGCAAATATACCATAACTCCTACTTGTTCCTTAATACTACAATTGTACACACTCAACAACAACAAAACAATTATGGCCTAATAGTAATTTGCATCGGCTCCAGAAAACAACCTTAGGCTTCAGGTTGCAAATAGTTCCAATATGCTCTCTACCCCAGTCTTTGTGTGTTGCTTTACGATGTGTAGACTTGAAAGATGCTTAAAATCTCCTAAAGCAGTTTTGTGTTTTCTGCTTGGGGAAGTGTGTGTGTGTGTGCGTGCGTGCGTGCGTGCGTGCGTGCGTGTGCGTGCGTGCGTGTGTGTGGACTATATGTTTTTGATTTTTATACTTTTAATAAAAGCATTCTTGTTGTGCTTGTTGAAACTCAGGTAGAGGTTGCAGGATACTTTTCGTGAGACCACTTAACGTGAACATAAATGTATGTATCACACACATTTGACCAAATGCCTTGTACAATTATTATTATTATTATTATTATTATTATTAGTATTATTATGGAAAATAACTTGAAGGTACTGTTGACATTTTTTCTCCTAATAATAATACTTCATTCATTGTTATTGCTTTGGACCCTTTTTCTCTTTGTACTGTGTATTTTTGTATTATAATATGTTACATCAAAATGTTGCCAAGACTGAAATGATTAAGGAAAAGAAAAGATGCACTGAAGTTCGACTGGAGTCTAATATGTGCTATGAGTCATTTGTATACTCAGACTTAATGTATCCCTGCACATATTGAATACTACTTACTTACGTTACCTGTGTCAGTTATCCCAACGGACTTGACTGTAGCTCTTGCATTGAGTTTTTCTATCAGCACTATGCAGTGGCTTCCATCCCCAGGCTAAATGCAAACCAAGCCACAAACCTGGAGGAAATAACACTTGATTCTGTAATTAATACGAAGGTCTCTGCATTCTGTGCGCTCTTCTCTGAAAGCTCTTTTCCCAAGGTCTCTGCGGACCTTACCAGAGATGCCTTTAGGATGATGAAATGACAGAGCACACATTTGCATTCTATATGAACTCTGGATGGCACTGCAGTCTCTGCAGGTGCTATAGGGCTGATGCTGTAGTACTTTGGTCTTTGCTACCCCTTGCTTGTAAACAGGATGCTGGAAGCTAGTGGCGTCCCTCGGTTCACTTGACTCCTAGAAACCTAGCAATAAAACAAGACAAGGATGGATATCGGGGCCCTTGATAGAAATGAAGGGTCTGATGGCAACTAAACAAGTCTTGTGCTGAGGGGAGTGTTGACATTAAGAAACGTTGACTAATCATGGTTTACAGGGGCTGAAAGTTTAGGCTCTTATGAATAGTACATATGTGCTGTCTTGGCTTTAAATCCCAGAGGCAGAGATGCATCTTCCTGTCAAAACAAGGATGTTAAAGCAGATTGTGCAGTAGAGAACGGTCAGCCAAAATGTCTGTTTCAATTGCCATCCTCTGCCGATGTCATGTTCATTTAAACACCACTTACAATAAACCTTTCAGTCAAGTCTATATTTAGACAAAGTTAACAGTAGTATTTGAAGTAGAATCCAATAGGCTTGAACCAGAATTTCAATTGATAAGATTTGTTTTCAGTTTTACCTATGTGCTGATTTGAGGGGGGGAAAGGCTAGACATTTAAAACCTACATCTCCACTAGCTAGATAAATAACACTTAATAGTGTACTAACAACTGTTGGACTGTTCAATCGGCGCCTGTCAGATGTTCTCTTTAACCATATTGCTAACATTACAGATGGCACCACGTTGTGTAATTGCCAGCCGTAGCTTCATCTCTGGCTTAGCCACCTATAGTAGTAAGCAGTAAAGAAGAGTTCACCCCAGCGTCAGCCGCAGCTACTATAAGAATCACTCACGGAGGCTTATGGGACCGACATTGCCTATCGACTTAATAATATCCTGGTGTTCTGTGTGAGAGCGAGGCTTGTTTAATTCTGCTTGTGTTTAAATCCTGGGATGAGAGCGTGAGATCTGCCTGTTGTTCAATGCACCGTTACTGCTGACGCTTACACGAGTTTCAGCGTTGCCCCAGGCCGTTGCGCTGGGGAGAGAACGAACACACGCGGGCGTTAAATCTACACTCGGATGAATCTCTATAGGGAATGCACGTGCGTTGCCCGAGGAGGTTACGTGCATAAAAATTATGTTCTGTTAAGTATGGTCTCTTCCTAGGACATAAACAGGGTTTATGGTCATGTGTGCCTTCAATGGCACATGACTATGCCCCTCTAATGACTGCAAATGTCTGTATAGTGTTGATTTTGTTGGACGTTTTTTTATATATACTGTATATCTGAAAATGTGCATGTGGATACTTTGTGTAAAATATCTGTCTTGACTGTAAAAATTGTAAATAAATATTTAATTATTTCTCCTTGACGACATGAAAGAGTCTTGACTAAAATACTAAACAAACATTCTATTATACAAAGCATAGCCTACTCTAGTGGATGTTGTACCTACACATAATATTTAACATCAATCTGTGAAAAATAGCAGCAAAATGAACAATTGTTGTTGTTCAATTATAATAAATAGAATAGAATACCTTGAAAAGTTCTGCTGCTAGTGCTTACCATCCAATGTTTTCATTTCCCAATGTTTTTATTTCCAAAACATTAAATGGCCCTGCAAAACAAATTCTACTGCACAATGGCTGCTACAGGCAGAACAGCTGGTCACAAATCTGTGCCATTTCAGTTTGGAAAAAGACTGCACAGTGATCTGATACCGCATATACCTTTAACCCTCGTAATGTACTCAAAAATATACAATTTGGCCACACGGCGGCGCCATCTGATTGTATATGATTTGTGTGTTTTTCAATTGTCATTGCTGAGTGTATTTATTTCTTTATTAATAATTTTTTTATGTATTT